>SNQN01000603.1:34442-49976 GCA_008642245.1 Bassia scoparia
TTTCTGACAATGTTCTTGAGCAGAATCTTAGTCTACTATATCTAGCTTCATAGCACTTCCTTCTCGGATTTAGAATAAACGGGCCGTCTAGACGATTGCAGGATAGCGAAAAGTTTATGAGAACAATCGCGGTCTTTCATGAGTTTCATCAACCCAACAATCTTTTATGAAACACTTCAGACTCAGGTGAACTGATTGTCTGGTCATTCACAGAAGGGTATCTCAGAAGCCCTTTGAATTTTAAGCTCTCAAGTATTTCTTCTACACTCTTTTGCTTCATACCCTCCTCTTGACCACCAAACTGAGGCCTCTTTGCCTTCGGTGAATCGATGTCGTATGTAGGCTTTACCAAGTTCAGGATTTTCTCCTTTTCCATGTGTTTCCTAGGACTGGAAGGAAATGATTCCAAACCCATAAGCTTTACAATCACATTCGATTTCTTCCCCTCCTTCCTCTGAGAAGCCAGCGACGAGACAGAGGAATCAGAGGGAACAAAATTGCTCGAATACATCATAGATGACTGACTCGAACTAGTAGAAGGCATCATATCAGGAGAAGCCATCTTCCTGTGATCATAATGCTCCTCAAACACAGGATTCGATATCATACTTTGCCTAAGAAGACTATCTCTAACAGCATTCCTCATCTCATCACATGATTTCCTAGGACACTCCCACTCATCCACTCCTAGCACAGGCYACCTATGAACCCCCCTCACRCCACTAACCATGCCATCGAACGTTCCTTCCTCGACCTTCTGCTTCTGCTTTCGCGACAACCCCAACATGTAACTGGAAGCCTCCTGAAGTCTTCCAAGCATGACTAAGGATTCCTGAAGGCCAAGAGCACCCCTCAACAAGTCTTTGGCAATATAATCCTGGCTCTCCTTCAATAACTTGTCATAAGACCAAGAGTTGATCACATGATTCAGCTTTTCGGCTTCTTTCGAAACCTCATGAAGCTGATAAGATACTGGTGCCTCTAGTCTTGCCCTTGTGATCCCCCTAATTCCCATCTCCTTTTTCCCTCTCTCTTCCTTAATAACAGTTACTTCAACAGATGATGATTTTTGATGATTTTTTTGCTTTATGTCAGCTTCAACCTTATTGCTGCTATCTTGCACCTTTTTCTGAGAATTGATCTTTGATTTTCTAATCACCCCACATTCAACACCTTTTGGATCATCACATGTCACAAATGATCTATAACTAATTGATCTTCTTTTGTCCTGAGGCATGTTCTACAATACAACCCCACCAAACAATATTTTCTCACAACCAAGAAATCAGCTTATTGTAAGATACTTCAATAGTACACTCAAAAACTCCAATCAACCAAAATTCACCCAAAATTGTGTATTACTTCAGTTCAGAAAAAACACTTACATTTGCAATTTATTCAATGGTTGTCAACATCAGAAACAGATCAATGTAGCACACCCTTGAGCACTGTCAACTGTGAATGAAAAGTAATTACCTTTCTCAGAGGAAATTTGACCAGAAAACACCCAAAATTGAGCAAACTCATCAAAACAGAACAATTCACACAATATCATAACTAATTCTCAGAAATCA
Source organism: Bassia scoparia (assembly GCA_008642245.1). Classification (NCBI taxonomy): domain Eukaryota; kingdom Viridiplantae; phylum Streptophyta; class Magnoliopsida; order Caryophyllales; family Amaranthaceae; genus Bassia; species Bassia scoparia. The sequence continues at coordinate 36,017 of SNQN01000603.1, forward strand.
GAGAAAAATCATTGCAAAAATTGAATCTTTTTCATCTTTTTGCTCATTTTTCTGAAAAAGCTTAGAAGGGTATTAGCAACTACCTCCACTTGAGATAAATTTCCCTCCTTCCTCCTCTTTCTCTCAACTGCATTGATCAAACCCAATTCCTTCTGTTTCTACCTCAAAAATTAAGGGCAAAAAAAAAAAAAAGCAAAAACCCAATTTTCTTTACCAAAAATGAGAATTGAGGCTCAAAAATTAGTAGGAAAGAAAAGAAGAAGAAAAGAAAAAAAATGAAGGAATGTTAAGTGGGTGAGTCAGAGTGAATGAGATCCATAGAAGAAGGAAAACATTAAACAATTAATTTCAAACTTGACTTGTAAGGGTGTGTTGTGTGTAACAGCAACCTACTCAGAAAATTCATTAGAAATGAGTAGAAGTAACCAAATAAATGCTTAAGATAATGATAAAATTAAAAAAAAATAAAAAATAAAGAAGTGATGGAAGAAGAAGAAGAAGAAGAGGAATAAGAATGTGATGAGGAGTTAGATTTGGTGGGGTTTTGTCTAGTGAAGAGTGAGTGAGTTTATTATATTTCTTACACAATAATWAAATTAAATTAATGGCAGAAGAAATGTGAGATTGATAATGGGACAACCAAATCTTTAAAAAATAAAGCTAAGAAATTATTTGAGTATGATTTGTAYTAAACAGACAAGAGAAAGTGAGAGAAAGGAGAAGAATAATGATGAAAGGAGATTTGTATTTTGTTTGTGTCATTGATTATTGTTGYTTAATTAAAGCAAAACAAAAATGTGGTTATTAATCACTTATTTATTATCACTGAAGAAGTGATTAATTGAAATGTGTTTATTGCTCTGAAGAAGTGATTAAGGAGGAGAGAGAGAGGAAGAGGGAAGATAAGGTGAGYGAGAGGATGAGATGAGGAGGTAGTTAAGCYGGGTGATAAATGACATTCATGCACTTGGTACTTGAGGAGCATAGCATTATGAGAAACTACCATGAAAGCTGAAGATTGAGTATTTTTCAAGCCCTTCATACGGAATAATAAATAAATATAATAATTGACTATTTAAATATTTTGAGGAAGAAATCTAATACTTCGTATAATAAACGAGTAATTAATCAAAATAATTTTAAACACGATAACTTATCATCATATTCTTTAATTCATTGCGTTAAAATTATTTTGACAATTTACTCGTTTACATTTAAATCTCTCCATTTAAAAATCTATTATTTGTATTTATTTTTACGACAAAGAGTAACAAACTACCACTAAACATTTTTGGAATTGAACCACAATTAATATATTTTTGACTAATATTTTATTAGAAAATAATGCAATTTTTTCAAGACTCAAGAGTCCTTCACGACAAAAATTAAATCAATTTGATGTTATGCCTTATTTTGAGAAGTTCTCCAAAAAGATACTTATATATTTTATTTTATTTTTATTTACTAAGGTATGGAACAAAACAAAAACATAACTACAAACTTTCGTATTACTCTATAAATAAGATTATCTTGAATTATTAATCTCTTACCACAAGATTATTTGAAGTGACTTGAATCATACATCATGTTATGAATGTCTATTATGTGTGGTTCTAAATCAGGTGGAGGCGGTGAATAAACATGTGCAAGGTGCCTTCTGCACAGAATCTCGACAAAATTAAATAAGAGTCTCGAAAACTCTTGTTAATATACAAGTTAAAATATTGGTATTTCTTAGTCTAAAATCAGTGATTTAATCACATAATAGAAAGAAATTAAAAGTTTAAGGACCTCATTATGTAAATAACACACAGTCCCAAAAATATTAAGATGACCCTGAAATCGCGGTAATTAACCCAATAGGTATAAAAAAAAAAAAACTTAAGTGTAAACCGAAAATCAGTTTTAATACTATAAATATTACTAACTCGGTATCGTAGACAAGGTTAAGGCAATGGTCAATAAGACATGCAAAATATAACCACGTTACATTTTGGCGGGTAGAAAATTGAGAATAACATCATACAATAAAAATGATATATATGCATGAATCCTATTTGCATGCCCTAGTGATATAAGTATGGATCCTCTCTATTTTTAAGAGGAAAGAATGGACTGAGACGCATCAATTTTTTTCATCTCTAGTGGTGAGAATCATTAACTTAATTATAAAAATTGCAAGAATTCTCATATTTTCCTTTATTCATTCCCAAACCACCAGATAAGAAATACGGAACCATCTTCCATTTTCATCTAAAAATGGAATGAGGATCCATACTCCCGGCAGGTATTCACTACTCTTACCCAACATATTTATCTTTTTCTCGTCCTTCTTTTTCTTAATTACTCTATTATTGAACTTGGCATATCTTAGACCGGCTCATGACTTACACACTTATGATGACCAATTCTATTCCCTATCAACATTGGCTACATCTAAACCCGCAGTTCGACGCAACCGGATCAAAGTCCTACATTTGACCACATGAAACATTATGCGTATGATCGCACATCAACCAATATTCTATTACTGGTTCATTAACAATAGTTGTAGAAGCTTTGCCCAGTGACCGACTGCTCCGGTTACAGCGATCAGCACGCAATCAATGTGATTCTCATGATCAATCATAACTTATGTGCATTGCCTGGCTTTGCATCAAACCTATCATAATCTAACCTTCTCATTGTAATACCTGTATCATCACGTCTACTACAAGGAGTAATACGTCACATTTACACGACCGAACGCTTCGAAATGTCCACTTCTACGCTGGTAGATACACGACTAACCTACTGCGCTGTACCAGTCCCGATTCTAAAAAACCGGTATTTCATACATCTTAACACCTCTCTAGTGATTATCTAAAGACTTCGACGATATCAAAACTCCTATCCTATAGTTGATATTGGCATGGCCTTCTGCAAATAGTGGCGACTTGTATGCATCAAAATATATAATTTTATTCTATTTGTGAATCAGCATGTTGATTCATCACTACTACAAAAATGGATAAATGACCACTTTTAAGCCGGTGTTAATTACTTCACCGTTTCTTAAGTAAAAACCGGTTATCCATTTTAACCGGTCTCTTAGTTGAACTAAGAGACAGAACTAATAAAACGATCTCTTATCCCAGCTTATTAGTTTTTGATTTATGATGCATTTTACAAATGTGATACATTCTGCTAGTACTTTTAATATTACTGAAACACCAGCCTACCTATTACACTTCATATACTAACTTTACTCTTTAATATTCTTACTAATCTAGTACACTTCAGTCTCTCTCCTCTCATAAACTAATCCGAGACTTAGCTTCTCAATCTCACTTCATCTCTTTGGTAATTTCATTTTTCATTCTCTTAAGTTCTCTGTGCTCGATTTTCATAGTAAAATAATTCTTCAATCGATTATCATTCATTTACGGCCAGATTTCATTTATTTGCTGCTCGATTTTGGCAAGCTTGGCTGGATTAGAGGAATTTTCACAGGTAATTTGTATATTCTATTGTTTTTTTGTCCTTTCTTTTTTACCTTGAATTTCAAAATAATTATGTATAAGTTTCAAAAAATTCTTTATAGATCTGTTCTTTCGAGCAAACTCGTTTTCTAAGTTCGGTTTTCGCAAGCTTAGATTTATAGATCTAATAGTTTTTCTACTTTAATTTTTATGTTTTTGTAATTCGATTTTTCATTCAAGTGTTTTATTCTGATTTTTTTTGGTTTGTTTTTTCAGTTTTTCAGTTTTTGAGTTTGAATTTAATTTTGTATTTTGATTTTGTCAATTTCGTGAAATCTTCATTAAATACTCATTTCCAAAACTCACATGCTTTAATTTCTCTTGTTATCATTGTTTTACTTGAATAGACCGATATTCTTTGAGGTTTTCATGCGAATTAGCCCATAAAATCGATTTTCTCCACTACTGATCGATCTTGGTTGTTTCCTTCATTGTAGTTTCTTTCACTTTCTGGATTTTTCAATTTTTTTCTCCTAATTAGCGCATAGAATTGATTATTCCTTCTTTTAGATTTTTCATTTTTCCCTAATTTGTTGTTTTTTATTGTTTTGGATTTTTCTTCATTATAGTTCCTTCACTTCGGATCTTTCTCTTCCTTTTTCTCCATGCGTTCTTCATCCTTTTCAATTTTTTATGGGTTCTTTATATTTTTCATTAATCATTTTTTCATTAATCTTTGCATTCATTTTCGTTATCAAACAACTCAAGCTAATTATATTTATTTGTTCTATTTTGTAGATTTGTTTTAGTTGAAGTATTACTGAATTAATACAACTCAAGCAATTCAAAAGCATCAAACTTGAAATGGGAAGGTATATTTTTGTTTAAGGCTACACCACAATATGATTTTCGTTCTCAATTTAATTTTTGTTGTTTTTCTACTTTTTCAGGTTGCATTTTAGACTATGGATGTATATATATGGAGAAATTTTGAAGATAGAGATTGGAGTTTGTATTTTGAATTGTAATAATATTTAGGGTCTTAGCCTCTTAACAATGAATTTTTTGTGTATAATGAGTTAGTTAATAGTGAGCTTTAATTGGTTATTTTTTTAATGGAGGAGATTTTGAATATGTGCTGTCTCAGAAGTCAAGATGTGTAATGGAGATAGTAAAAGTTCATCGAGATGTGGGATTTCTCACATCTCGATGTATTTTTTTTAATTTTGAAAAACACCTAAGAGACCGGTGCTGACATAAACCGTCTCTTTAACTATAAATAATTAATAAAAAATATAGCTAAGAGACCGGTGATCTGTCAGAAGCGGTCTCTTATATTGGACACTAAAGAGACCGGTTATTAGGCCAACCGGTCTCTTATATGAACTTAAGAGACGTCTAAATAAACCGGTCTCTTACCCAAAGAGACCTCCAGGTATAGACCGGTTGTTTGGAGGTCTCTTTGGGGTTATTAACCGGTCTCTTATGTCATTTTGTAGTAGTGCTCATGAACAAAATTGAATGTTATTTCATCACAGACTTACACCTTATTGACGCAACAAGTGTAATGAGAACTTATTTCCGCACTTCACTAAGAAATTCACACTCCAATTTAGCGATCAAYTYTAATCCRTYAGACCATATCCTAGAATCACAYGTTCAACTAACACKTTTTTCGGTTTCGAATTAGTYATGGATATTAGAAGTGTAGGCTTTGACATAATTAGATTTCCAATATAGATGCATGATTGGTGAATGATTTCTTCAAGTGTTTAAACCTAAGATYATGTCTTCTTTTCTTGTCTACCCCCAAACAAGGGAAATAACAATAATAGATGCTCGGAAATCTAATATCATGCTAAGAGTAGTGGAGTACACAATGATGCGTAGTAGGGTATAAATGTAGGAGAGACAAACTTTAATTTTTTGAGTTGATTGCAAAGCATTACCAAAGTACTCATAATTGATTATTTTCAATTTTGGTATTGTTTATAAAGTTTATAGCATTATTAACTTTTCTTTTATGAGATTCTTGGATGTACTATATGTATATATGGCCATGATTGTGAAATTGTGACAAATTTCATTTTGTGAAACAATAAGGGTCGGTACTGAATTACTCATCGGCTTATTTTACTTATTTTCATAATAAATTTCATATGAGAAAAAATAATTAAGTTCACACTAGAAAGAATAAGTTTCAGTTTAGAAAAAATAAACTGAAAATAACAGACTTATTATTTTTTTTCCTCTCACAAAATAAATTCAGAAAAATTTAGATAAGTCTAGTTTAGGAAAAAAAAAAAGTTAAGATAAAATTAGATTAAAAAAAGTAAAAATTAATTTAACAGAATATACCCTAAATTTATGTTTCGAACATGTATTTGTTCTAAGATTGTGGTAAATTCTATACTTTGGTTTATTAGACTACTCAAGAGTATACTATACACATCTGGGTGGACTTCAATTAGTGATAGTTTGGTTAAAAAGAAGCATTATCTTTGGTTCAGATATTTAGTAAATAACTTGCACCTGACTTCATACTCCGTTATAACATCACCAAATACACAATGGGTCATTGGGTATCTCGAACAATGACATTCATGGGATGCGCTGCGAATCCCTCTGTAAATCATAGAAATTCAAACTTGTAAATTAATGCTCCAAACAGAAATTTGAATCAAAATATATTTTGTTGATAATTTATGGGGGCATAATCGCATGCATTCTTAATATATCTCTAAGATACATTTTGTGTTTTGTTTATGATTTTGATGGTCTCATCACTTAATCGAACCGCCTACATTTGGAGTAGGGAATGATAGTCTTTGTGACTTTTCTACTCCTTCTAAAATCCTAGGAGCTACGATTGCTACCCTTTATATTTTTATATGGAGAAGGGACTTAAATGATGGTAATGAGAATGGATTTGTATGTAAATTCGGAAAGAAATCTCAATGTTCATTCCAATGTAATGCAATTTCATCCCAAAACTCTAATATTTCTTCTTAAATTCTCATTCCTACCCAATACCACTCTCCAAGTGTAGTATGAGTGATAATGAAATTCCTAAAAAAATTGTGTCTCCGGGGAGGAAACACTAAAATTTGTCTAATTAAGATTGTTTTCCATGGAGATAAAATTGTGAGCAACTTTCATCCCATAGAAATTTTAGAGTTTTTCCTATTTAATTACACACAAAAATTCATTACCATTCCACCATTTAGTTTCCCAATAACCAAACGGGACGTAAAAGTAAACTAACTCCCTGAAAATCCTAAGTATATATACATACGTCTTTTCTCCACATTTGGATCGCATATGACAGTAATGACACCTATGAATTCATCAATTTCGTGTTTCATCACCATATTATTGACTTAAGAAAATTCCATAACTAAAGCCAAATTCTCAACTACTGTATTAATTAGGTAATTCGGGTCTAATTTAGTATATTTAGAGATCAATACGTTGAGTTAAGAGAAAGCTCAAGTGGTTAAAATCTTCCTCTCCATTTTAGGAGATTGTGGATCGTTCTCATTCTCGTTCATTTGTGGCTCTCTTCACACAAAAAAAAGGAAAAAGAAAAGAAAAGAGATCCTACTGAGCAATCATTATCTCAATTTGACAAAAATTATTATCGAAGACAATCTTACTAAGGCCATTTCTTCGGTACACTTATCTTAATCTTATACTAGATTGCTAGCACGCGATGCGTGCTTGATATTTTTATGCGATGATTTTTTCTTTTTTGCATAATTGTTAAGTAAAAAATTATAATAGTTAAACATTTTAATTTTTTGTTACATTACCTTGTGTCTTTGTGACTTAGGTCTCCCCCCAAATTCTTCTTTTTCCTTTTCTTTTACTATTTAATTAGAGATTGGATGACAATTAATTTTGAAGAAGTTGAATGCTATGATTTAAGCCTAATTGATAGAATAAAATAATAATCGGTATCTGTTCATTTGTTTGAGACTTTTTTATGTGCTTTAGAATCAATAGTATATTTCAATTCTGTCGTCTTGACAGAGATTGAACTTGATATTATTGTTGTATATGTAATAGAGAGATACTTAATTGTGTTATTAATTTGATAAAATAATTTAATGGTAATTAATTTCTATTTATTTGTTAGAATAATATGCATCTAACTTGTAGAGCTAATTTATCATTTTTTAAGTATTAGTTTTTATAGCTTATATTTAAATGTTCAGATATATTTTATAAATGTCTAATCATAAGTGGTACTTAGAGTAATTTCATAGGGGACGCCAGTTGTCTCACACACCTGTCCTTATATTAATACGAGATATAGTTCAGTTAAAATATATATCAGTCTTCGCAGCCTAGTAGACAATATAGTTCACTTCATAAAAATAATTTCAATCTTAAAAATATTTGTTAAGAGTACGAAGTACAACATAGTTCAACTTTTAAGTAAAATACAGTTCAGTTCATATACCAATAATAGTTTCTTTTGTAATCCAATACAAGTCCTATAAACTCTTCCTGTAACGAGACATATTATAATAAGTCTAGTCTATAAATTCCTCTTGGGTATACATATAGAAATATAAGGCGCGTGCGAAATCACGTGTAGTCTTCTTTGGGCAATAAAATAACAGTACAGTCCGAAATGTCTGTCAGTCCGCCTCTCTTGCATTATTTCACGTTAGCGATTATTTTAAAACGTATCTTTTGAGGCGTGCATAATAATGCCCTAGCTTTATATTCCGCGCACTCTTCTACTCTCTCCGTTGCGGTTGCTCATATTGTTTTACTTCGTGCAAATTAATGGGATATGGCCGTATTGCGCCAATATGGATAACCCTAATTTACGCATTATTTATTCCAAAATTGCTCTCTCTTCCTATATAGTTTTTTAACATTTTATTATCCGAATTCTACGTTCTTCGTAATCCTCCTCAACTCACTTCCGTACACTAATTCATTCTATCTTGGCTCACTTCGCCCGTAGACTTTTCAGTTTAGGTTCACACTAGTCACTTAGTTCAGTTTCAACATCTCAGGGTCACTATTAGTTCACATATCAAGTCACTTCTCCCCTTCAGCATGCTTTTATCCGTCTCTCAGCTCTATCCGATATTCAATAGTTTCGACTCAGAAAACATGGAGTAGCGAGTGTGTACCAAACACACCGTCAAACCTAAGTAAACAAAATTAATAGCTCATCCGCTAGAGATTCTGCAGTCACACATTGTTCTTGCAAATTTGAGCGCTATGTGTCAAGGGAAGCGGCACCACCACTTGAACATTACTTAACCCTAAACTCATCACGATCATTCTCATATACCTGAAATTGCTGTCACAGTGACACCAACCCAAGTACCCTTGCCCCTAAATCTCTACACGCGCATATACCCATTCGTGTGCATATTCATGACATACACCAATCCGCGATCCATGTTTTTGCACCGTTCTAATTTAGGCTTAGTGTCTATTATTTTTTACGGTGAGTGAATCTAGGATTAGACATATTTACACAGCTTCTAAATGTGCACCGCTAATAAATACTAGATGCTGATGTCCACGATGACACATTGTCAATTCAAGCAACAAAAGCTCTGATGGGGCTCCGGATCAAGAAATGATGTTTCTAGAGAGTGTGAATGAAGCGTATTACATTTACATTAAGACCATTCGTGCCCATAAAGTGTGATGTTCATAAGTTTTGTGTGTGTGTGATCTCTGTAGGTATTATGAAAGTTGTTATAAACAAAAACTAAGTGATGCTTTGAATGTTGATGTCACTCTTTTTGTTGGTCATTAATTGATTTTGCTATTAATTATTTTATTGTTACCTAACTTTTTAAATACGCAGGACTCAATTATTTTGCTGCATCTCTTATGGCCGCGTATATACATAGTACCTTTACTTTGAGTGACATATACGTTAAGAAATCATTTCATAGTACTGTACGAGATAGTGGTTGCTAATATTGCTGGTACTCGCATAGACGCACAAACTGTATTTGGCTTTCATTGGTAAAGACGATAGTAATTTCTATGTGCCTCCAATCTTATAAATAAGTATTTTTGGGGGCGGCTCCAACTATCTTTAATATATGTGTATAGTTCACTCTTGGCTATATGCGCGCGAAAAGTATAATTTCTTGGGCTCTCGGTGAAGTTCTATCTCCTCACGTCCAATTAACGTTAGTTAGCGTGAGAATCTGATTCGGATGATCTTGCTTATCACGTATATCTAAGCTGACAGTCCCACTCACTACAGAGAGCCCCACCACACCAATCTAATTGTTATCGGGCTTCCTATTAAGTGAACGCATTTGTATCAAATACTATTATATCAACTCCAACCAAATCATGCAAGTCCTAGGGTTAAATCATAGATTTTTTAACTAAAACGCAATTCTCCACCTCATAGAGTATAGTTATTAATTCATTCACTTCTTGCGAGTTTTGTAACAACCTCACAATACTAAGGTTAATTCTTTGCGTTTAGATCCGTGCTCACTTTCTCTGATTTCGATTCAAACCATGTACGGATTTTGTTTCCGAAAATGGATTCTATCCGATTTTTTGAATCATTCAAAAATCGAATAGGATATCCGGTTTTAATTCGGAAATCCAGATTCAGATATATCCTGTTTTTTCAAATGTAGTGTCAGTTGTTGTTATGATATTTTCTTTCCCGCTTTCCCGTTGGTGGTTCTAATTTATTTGCCGTCCCCTTTATATTGTATCATGTTAATAGGAAATCTCGGAGGGTGTATGTGACATTGTAATATTTAATTCTTTTCACCCTATCCCTATAAAGACAAAATATTTTTTAGATATTTAATGACAAATTGACAAAAAGTCATCAATATTCAGACCTTCCCCAAACGAACGGTTGGAGCTCTCGCAGATATCTGCATTCTTCTCAAACAGGTGCGATATCGGAAATCAGATTAGTTCAGGGACCGCATAAATGAACTCAGAAAACATTTCCGAATAATCTGTCGAATTCAGCGGAGTGGTTCAATTTTTGTCTACATACTGGTTTTGGTAGCAATATAATGATACAGTACATACATAGCAACTTCTTGTGTTTCTTCAAAGTGCTTACTTACTGAATAGAACAAGTAACGATTCGATGAGGTGAAAGTTATATTAGGACAGCCGTTGGCTAGCTCTACTTTGAGTCATCAAATGCCCTAACTAGTCAATGTTCGATAAGTGTCATATTTTTGGTGGAATACCATATATATAATTGTACTTATTTCTGAAGAATGGCGGATGAGATACATATACATTCATTCATGTCTAACTTTTGTGTCCGTAACTCTAATTATAGTTAACCTCTTCCATGAACGTGAATTCAATTCAATAATAACTTAATTAAGCTAGTGGTTGACTAGGAATTCAGGATTATTTTTTATAATCTCACTATGAATAATATCATTGTCTTTACGTCCAATAGGTTCTTTCTTTCAAGTAACTCAATCTTAGCTACTCAGCTAGACTAACTACCTTCATTAACGCTCATATCTCGATCACATCAGCTCCATTACTTTTAATAGTTCAAAAAAAATCAGCCCAAAGTAGCTTGAAATCTTTAGTTTTGTGTGCGGTATGTATCACACATCATAAAACCGAATGTTGTAAAGACAAGGAGACCAAGAAAAACTCAATACTATCCCTACAACCAATTCTATTGCAATAACCTAGAACATAGTTATTAAATTGGAATTAAATCACAATTATTATGAACCTTACATTCTACTCATGGTCTTCAGCCAACACTCAAAAGGCTAATGCCAAAAGACTGATATTTGACTCACTACTTCTACTTTATTGTCACCTTACTGGAATCCAAAGAAGTGACTTCTGTTCACACTTCTTTGGCAGTTTTTCTCAAACAAATGGGGACCTCGAATTGCCATTCATATTTGGATTCTATTCTTTTAGTCAATCATCCTTTACCCCATCTGTTTGAAAAATCCTCTTATTTTTTGTAACTATTGAGCCAATAGATAAAAATTCCCAAGTCCATTATCAAAAACTTCACCAATAATGATAGTTTCTACTAGTTGTATGAAGTCATAATGGTTATTTTGTAGATGGTGACTATATACGTGGTTCTTGGAATAAGACGTGCCATTAGTATATCATTAATTTCGAAATTTGTATGCATTCTAACCTTCTAACCAATCTATTTTATCAACAATTGTTTTTGTTAACAACATTCTATTTGTAAATCATTTGATTCATAAGCCATTGTATTTTTCTATTGCATTTTCGTTTTTAGCGTAAGATAATTATGTATATTCATGTTGCTTGTTTAAGTTGCATTGGGAATGCTATACGTACCTCGCAATATAAACTAACCATGATCTGAGTGTTTTATGAAGGTTAAATGCATACAACATCATAGTGGCAAAATCATGCAAATATCCGTGAATTCTTCACAATAGACCTACAGGTATCGGTCCCGACCTACGTTACGAGCCCCGCCTCATGTGGACCGTTTTGGTTAGATTTGGAACATTGGCTTCCACCCATGGCACCTAGTTCTGGCCTGCGCGCGGTCCATATTCTTAACCTGAATAGATGCGAATTTATGGTGCTTGCTTCGAGCGAGAAGACCTGTTCTGCTTACCCGCAAGTGTTTATACTTACGTTACGCTAAGTCTGAGAATATGACTTATCTAGAGGTGCCACTATACGTCCGAGGATAAGACATGTTCAATCTATGCCTTTGCACATACTCAATTGAATACTCCCTAAATATATGTATGAGCACAATAATGTTAGACTGAACGCATAGGCTATACAATCTTATTCTAAAACCCTTTATATTATGTGTTGGACCTTCTTGCTCAAAAAATATTGATCTAAACATTATCAATCTATTATTCTATTACACATCGACGTGTAACTTTTTGTTACCTATTTCGTTGTATTTCCTTACAACAAAATTCGGTATATCATCAAGGGTCTTGGAGTATACTTAGTCATCAACAAGTATAGGATCGATAATATTATGTGTGGACATATCCATTCCACGTCTTCTAAACTTGTTCGTTGTTCATCTTGCCTGATCTTAAATATCTTTCCAAAGAAATCTTCCAACATATATAGTGTCTAGCTTTATGATCCACTCTTCTTGCTTATGACTGGCACATTCGAACTGTGATTTGGGGATATGAATCATTACGGTTAATAATATGTGCAATGGTTATATGATGATTTGAACTGTTTCTGTTTATTTATGCCAAAAGATGAACCTACCAATATTTCTATATAATGAAGCAATTTTTAAATAATAACAAAAAATCTCAATTTCTTTTATTCTCGCTCAAACTATGTTAGACTCAACCTCCAGGTACACATAAGTCTCTGACATCAATGATTTCATTCTCTCTGCTCCTAACGTGGTGATTTGTTTTAACTCTTTCAAGTTCATACACTAACAATGAGCATTAGGACATATATTATGGTGAGCGTAAATTTCGTAGTATGCATAATAAACTGATCTGATACGGAGAGAGAATATCATCAAACAAACCTCATCGAGCATATGAAGCAATGACTCAAACTCCAGTTAATGGCACAATGATAAMTTGATGTCTATAGTTGAAACATTCGTATACGGCCGGTCTCGATCCATCGATCGCAAGAAACCTATATATTGAATCCCACATATGTATGGTCGGTCTATCAAATCGATATGGATATCCAAACAGTTGAATCATATATAATGGTAGGTGAGCAGTTACAATTGGCAATGTTGGTTGTAATAAAACGTATCTAAAGCAAGAAAAAGACTAGTGCAAGTGTGCAACAAACTATAACTAATAACCGATCGAAATGCTATTTCAAGTTCACAATGACTTGTTTTAAAGTCCACAGTACATTTCATGCAAACTTCTTTAATTGTCACTGTCTTACTTGCCTCACTCTTTCTCTCACTTGAAATCACGGACCATCAAGAGTCATTGTCCGGACAACCGCATTCCATTCATCACAGTCGTCAGTCGTCGTTTTTGGACAGAGCTCATTGGATTAGTCGTCGTTGAATTGAAAAAAAAATAGGCTAGAGTACCATGGTATATGCGCCTAAGTCAAGCTCCTCGTCCAATCTTCAAAAAAGTCTAAAATTTTAATGGTTTTCAATTAGGAGTATGTTAGGTATAACACTTGAAATATAGACTCTCTTTTTTTAAAATTCTTTTGGACTTTGTTTATCATTATTCCCAAACTATAATTGCATGCTCTACCACATAAGAAAAATTGCTTTATCCTTCACGGCAATGTAAGGTGGCAAACATCATAACCCTAACACAATATCTCTATAAATGGACCGTCAACATCATGTTGACCTCTTTAACGGACTTTGATAACGGTTATGAAGGAAATTGCTTTTTCCATGTAGTTACTAATTAATAGACCTAGAAGAGGCTTGCATAGTTTATCTCTAGATATCCTTTGCAATTAAAGGATATTTAAGGGTATAAGAGTCTTTTCTCACT
>SNQN01000603.1:60810-78991 GCA_008642245.1 Bassia scoparia
GCCACAGTTTGTAACCTATGGGTGTTTTGCAAGGATAAAATACAAGAAAATATTGATCTTGAATTCTTGAGATAAATTTTGCATAGCCATAATGAGTACTGTGGTTTTTCTCTCCTGTAAATGGTCAGCAGCTGGGTACATACTTTTACAATGGGAAAAGGGGATCGGAATTTGAACCTGTCCACCGAGATCAAGGTCGACTTGAAGCCACTCTCCAAATCCGTTTCCTTTATGATGTACATGTTTTAATGTGATTATGAGCCACATAGACAGTGATGGACGAGATTTAATCCTGTCAAATTAAACATTTGTGATCTCTCTTGATTTTTTCCAAATGATATAAGGAATATGATAAGAATCTATGGATATTTGTGATTAGGATATCCTTTAATTTAGACGAGATGTTAACTAATAACTACAATGTGCCATTACATTTTTGCAAGCTGTATCTTAATAATGTCATATAATATGCCCCCCTTAATTAGTTATGTACAACTTTGTAAGTAGGTTATAGGAATGAAATTTATCGACTTCAGTCAGTTACCTTTATATCCTCTATTTTTTTTTTTAATTAGTTGTAATTTCAATCAAGTGCTTTGGTACACTTGCTAAGTTGCTGAAAAAAACCTAAGTTATTAACTATTACAATTAAATTACATTAATTAATTAATATTATGATTTAATGGCTTCTTTCCTCACTAGTAGAACATTAGATTAATGTTATTGTTTAATTAATTAGCGAGGTCATATAAGTATTTTATTCTAATAAACTTTCCTAATTGACTCGTTTTACAACAATTGACATTTTTAAAAGTTAATTAGCTTGCATACTTGTATCGATCCAAGATTTCAGATGTTGCTTTGCAAGCGACAAATTAAGAGGTATGTTGTACTGAGTAACTAATTAAGAATAAGTATTGTAGTATATTCTTTTGTTGTTTAGAGAGAACACATGAAAGGATGAGAATCTATCCCAAAATTTTCTGAGATCGAAAAGAAAATCTAACAACCTATTTATCCCTCACTCGTATACGAGGCACGATTTATTCATTCTCAATATTCACAACCATGATATTAGGTAAAATTAAAGTGATCTATGATGAAAATCAAGGGCAAAAAGGACAAAATGATTACATAAGATAGTGAATAGTAATGTGATTTTTTTAGGAGAATTAAAAATATATACATGCATGACATATTGAACAACTTACAGCATTGCACTACCAAAACACATTAACTAATACACGCAAAATGCTAAACTATTGTACAACTTACAAAGATAAACAGACAACAAGGTTAAAAATAAAGATGCTGTTCCAAAGTCATCTGATTATAACATGTGTTAAGTAAATAAATTAAATTAAATTAATTAAACACATAATTGACACAATTGTAGTAAAATAGCTGTCACTTGGTGTATTCCCTAAAATTATTGGGCCTAAAAAGAATATATTGATGAAATTCCAACAAACATTCCTAAATATTACTTATAATAAAGCTTTATATATATCTCTAACTATATTTCTGTCATTCTTCAATTCCTGAAATCTTTCCTTTTATTTTCTCTCATACAACACAATACTACAACATGCACCACATTCTTCCATGCTGAATAAGACTCTTAAACACAATCATATAATCACTTCTCTATAATTCAATACCTGTGAAATTCAACACTCATTTTAGTAGGAATAACGAACTCACAAACAACAAACAAACAAAAAATCTCCTACAATGACCCTTCATTGTTTCCCTGCATTGAAACAAAAACACCTCAGCTTCGAATTCGAGATTTCGGCTTATTGCTTTCTTCCTTTTTTTTTTTCCTTTTACCCTTTTGAGAAGAGACCTGTCCCTCAGAAGGGAACAAATCAAACACACAAAGCTGACAGAAAAATAAGGAACGTCGTTCGAGTAGGGAGACGATCGAATGATAATTGCTCCTTCATTTTGATTCAAGATAAGAAGGGGGGCCAAGACACTACTTAGGAATCCCCTTACGATTGGATAAGAGCAATTCGATCGAAGCAAATTCGTCGTCTTCAACTGAGAAAAATGTTTTGACAGAACCCACTACTAGTTGCCAGCGCCCACGATCACTTATTCGAGTGATTCAAAAGTCCAAGTATACTCATCAAAATTTAGCGTTTCCTTTCGCTTCCTACCCTCACGGGGGTTCGCTTCTCGCATTCGCCAGGTGTGTGACCCAGTACTTTAAGCCACATTTAGGTGATTATTCGAAAATATCGTTTTCAGATGGATTGTTCAGACACCTTGTATTTTTGCTGGAATGTAAATTTTTTAAACATACCAATTTTTTATTGAATGCGGGTTTTAGTTGTTCAGATCATTGAATTTGAACGATAGGTTTGCAAAGCTGTGTTGGAGAAGAATGTCAGGTGGTGGCAAGGGTGTTTCTCAGCTTTGGCCCTGATCAAATGCCATAACCTAATCTTTCAGGTGCAATTTTTTGTCATTTTTACCACATTTTTGTTAAATAATGTGCTGTTCTGTTTTCTTGAGGTATTATAATGTATAGATGCTTCGTATACATCATTCTTCTAATAACTCGGCAATGAACCATCTCACAAAGGCCGTTTCATCTCAAAGTTTCAATCTCCTCCCAATTATTGTTGCGGAGAATCGATTACGGATTCTTCTTATCAAGTACAGTGACAATCACCACTACACTAAGGGCCACCAACAATCAATTGGTTGTGGGCCGTTTTATTAACAAGTGAAGGCATGTTGTATAAATATATATATCAACTCCAAAAAAATCATGCAAGTTTAAGGGTTAACATCATTAGATTTTTTTAAATAAGACCGAATCTCACAACTCATAAGAGAAATTAATAATTTCATTCAATCTTCTTGAGTTTCATCACAACCTCACAAATCACAAGGTTAATTTATGCGTTTAGAMCTGTGCAGAAATTTTCGATTTCGATTTGTCAATACAATATACGATTTTTTTCCGAAAAAATGGACTTCCTATCCGATTTTTTGAAATTCAGAAAATCGAATAGGATATCCGGTTTTTAAATTCGGAAATCGGATCAGATATCCGTTTTTTTAAAATGGTAGTGCATTTGGTGAAATTCTTTCCCCTCCCTTGGTTGTAATTTAMTTGGCCATCCCCTTTATATTGTGATGTTAATAGATATTGGGTAACTTATGTAACATTTAGATATTTTAATTCTTTTCCCATTCCCTATAAAGACAAAATATTTAGATTTTAATTAAAAATTGACAATAAAGTCACGCAATATAAAGCTCCCCAAAACCGAATTCGAATATCTGCTTTTCCAAACTCGAATATCCGGAAATCCAGATTATTCAGACCGCATAAAAAAAAAGATTTCCGAAAATTCGAATCGAAATTTTTTCGATATACGGTTTTGTACAGCTCTAAATGCAGTACATACATAGCAATCGATGGTTTTCATGGTTCACGAATGAGAAAGTAACGATCGATGAGGTGAAAGTTACTTAGAAGACGCCGTTTGGCTAGCTTACATTTGGAGTCATCAACTGTGCTACCTAGTCCATGGTCGATAAGTAGCATATTTTTGGTTGGACATACCACATACCATATAATTGTACTTATGTTTGTGAAAGATGGGCGGATGAGATTCAATTCATTCAATCGAGTTGGAGCTCTATTGCAGCGCGAATAGATGTATCTCCTGACATCTCGTTTACTCATGTTTGTACGAGACACGGGAAGTCAACACTAATCCTCCCGGAGTAGGACTTGAGCGTGACAGCGTATTAAATGTTGTTGATTATTATACTATATCAATACATTCTTCTAGATTTAGAGTAACAAGAGTTGTATAAGCATATCAAATGCTCTAAGTTGTCACCAAAATATAGCTACAAAATTACCGTCATAAGTACAAAGGCTACTTGTAGTCTTACGTGTAGCTTGATGGTAGTATCATTATTTGTATCTCGCAGCATAAAGTGCTGCTCTATATACAATTGTTGCCTCCTTCTTTAGTGATCTAGACTGTTTACTATCGACTTTTGATGTGTTATCTCAGACACATCACTAAGAGCTCAAGTCAGATTACGATTTAAGTCTTAAATCTCTTTCGTAGATGGTGCACACTGAATATGTTATGTAGGTCTACGTAGAGGCTCACTTTAATGACACTCCAGTGCTCTGTTTAAGAGTTATTCGTAAACTTGGTGGAGAGTATGTAGCCGCCGATAGTACAATCTCCGGCAAGCGACGCAATGATAAGGATGCTGATCAATAGCAATAAGGATCATACTGGGCTGTAAGATTTTAATATGGAACAGAATCAAGCAAACCGAAGCAAGGACTGTGTACGGAATAACTGGCTTTTGGAGAGCTCACAAAACGTTCTTCGTATTATGGGACATGCTGATAAGTCGGGTAGCGAAATGTGTAGTGCGAGACTCAGCTAGAAAATTAGGATATCTCTCGAGCACACGGATCAGTATCACCTGTTAAGCTTGTGCTCGAGCCATGTTGAGGGTGTATCCCAGACTGCTATAGTAAAATGGATGCACACGAGCACAAACTAGGTTAAATAGCGCTTTGCGGAGATTAACCACTACAGAAATTGCGAAGAGAGAATTATGATGCACTAAGAGTAGTATCAATCACACGAGCTTTTTCTACAATCTCATAGACAGTTGATAATCGTCGACAACTAGTAAAGCTAAACCGTTTAGATGAGAGGGCACGCTTATACATACTGCATTCCTTATCCTTGACAGCTCAGTATATTCTTGAGTGATGACCAATAAGAGTTGGTATCCACTAAACTCATCTCCAGACATGTACGCCATTAGGATGGTAGGAAGAGAATTTTCAAGAGACCTAAAAGTCTGATTATAGATACTGCTCTAATCAGCCGTCTGCAAAGGATATGGCTCCAAAATTGATCAGATTATGTGTAAGTCATCATTTTCATGCTTTAGTAATAGATACATATCTATGGAATTGTATTGGGGGACACTATACAGACATACGAAGTTAAACACACGGCAGGTAATGTGACCTGCAAGTGACTCAGTATTATGAATATATAGGTATAATGTGCTAGTGTAATAGTTATGGCTGACTGGTGGGAGGGAGGTGCATCCATAAGGCTACCTGATTATTACATACTATTTTCTTAAACAATGACATAGGCCTCCTCGGACAACTGTAATGTAACTGGGCACATAGTATTACGCCTTGCTTAAAAGTACTAGCCAGACGTAACCTGTTCTGAGTAATAAATATCACTCTACATATGCTTGTGATCGTCTGGAATAATGTTCCAAGATCTTAAAATATGATGTGAATGATCACCATACAGTCATCACAAATACAGCAAAGTACGCTCATCCATAAATATGTAATTGCCACCGCAAGCCTAGTGCGCGTGTCATGAAGAGCATCATGTAATAAGTGTGGGCATCAAAAGCAACCCACTGAGTGCGGATAACATAAAGTGCATCTACTAAGCACTGAATTGGGTACATATTAGGGCAAACAATCAACAGAAGAAATCTGGCCCCATCACTTGATTCCTCAATAGGGAATGTATCTAGGAGCAGAGCAAGTATGATTGTCCCAACTGCCGTTTGGCTTCAGTCTTATTTCGACCATGATCGTAGATGCCCTCCTGAATGTTAACCATTATTTATGAACAGAGTTCTGCATATGCCTCTCATCAACTAATATAAGACATAAACGCATACAATTTTGACCACATCTTATGTTAATGAGGATAACTACACAATCTGCAACATAAACTGTCCGGTACCATCAACCAGTAAATTGAGAACTGGCAACTCACACTACAAACATGTAAGGAACATAATCTTCCTACTAGAGAACTTCTTGAGGTCTTTTGGTAACGCAGAGAGGGGGTGGGACTATAGGCACAAATATCAATCAGGTTGCAGGGATAATATGAGGTATGAAACCCTACAATCGTAGAGGAAGGAGCCTGACACTCTCTTTAAAGGTCATGCGACATTGAAGAGATTGTAAAAAGGTGAAATTATATACACTGGATAAGAAAAGTCGGAAATCAGATATCAAGCTCAAATTGAGCTAACCTTAATAGCGCATGTGCACGGAGAATCAAGTAGATCACAAACGCAACACAATTCCAAATAAAAGAGAAACAAGAGGTGGCAGGAATGACGCATTACAATGACAGTCATAACTCTGATTGAGAGTTGTGCAATGTGACACAAAGAGAATGATTGTAGGTAGAATAATAGAGCACTAGTTATCTATCCTGTGGATGAAGGATTAACCTAGCATAGAAGTAACCCAAGAGATATAAATATGCAAATGATCACCGGATAAGTCATATGTAGTTACCGTCATCCATATCACGTCAGTCATTGCCTATTCGAAACTGGTTGACGTCAAACTACTTGACGTTATATCTTAAGCTAAAGAGAGTAGACTAATAATCATTAGGTCCTATATATTTTCGACAACGTGTGATACGCTCATGAATGTAATTGCCTTTTCCCCGTACTATTTAGAATACCAGTCGAACTCACATCCACTACCAGCTATAAGGGATATATGCTAGTGAGAACATCAAAATGGGATGTGAGGGAAGATCGTGTATAATATACAATTGTGCTTCTATATATGTTGAACTTCGAGTAGTTCATTGTAAGAGAAGTATGGATAATGGCAAGAGAGAGGTAGAGTGTCACCGCTTCTCACTCAGACAATTAAGTTAGCCTCATGGTAAGTAGGTGTGGTACCCGGCCTCAATGGTACACATTATCTGGAGGATTTAGAGAATGTCTGTATAAAGTAATAAGTTCTTCGACTTTGTCAAACGAACGGGCTTAGTTTTAGGTCGATCTTCCACCGTTCGCGCGCAGATGTGCGGGATTTTATAGGATAGACAAGAGATCACTTTCACAAATCAAGAGGTTCCACACTCAAACCATATGGTAATGATGGGGAGTAGGCCCTTAACACCTGATATATTTAGTAGGTCCTCTAACTGCTTAAGGCAATATTGATTGTGCAAATAGTGTAGGAATATGTATCACCATATTATATACACTATTTACTCAACACATTTTGGTTAATCCCTTTATGAGGCTCTATTGCCTGATAACCCTTTAATTCCGAATAGTAGGTGATAGACAACATACTCACAAACTAGATGGAATTTTGATTTTTAACTGGTCTAAAGATCTGACTTTCTCTCCGCATTCACAGTGGTGAGTTTTGTGACTCGTTTAATAGCTGTGGCTATCGGCATCAATAGTCAGCTCAGTTCAGTACTGGCCGCTCTGAACCGTACCAATTATGTACAAACATATATCGCTGAGACAAAAATATGTGGCAACAAATATCACATGGAGAAGTGGTCAGGAGTCCATATCACTTAAGTATCACTTTGTAGATCATAATACAGTGTCAACATAATCGGCCATGATTAGAGATACATCGACGGGGAGTACTCACCCTTATAGCGATTCTTGCTCTAATATTTTTTAAAATGGTGGCTATACATAAATGATTAAACTCTATGAAATTCTTATATACAAATCGTGAGGAGATTTATTAAACTCAACAGCATTATTTCCTGTTACAGACAATTGCACCCGATCTATAATATAGTCCACAATGTCGTAGAGTACAAATCTGAGAGCTTACTATATAATTACTCTACAAAATGAATAAAGGAGATGTGAGATATACAGAGAATGTCATGAGACTTGCGGCGCTTAGTCGATCCATACCGCCGTGAACCTGACAGCAATCAGCGTGAATGCAGAGACAGATTGACCAGACGGATGATAACAACGGATTAGAAATAGAGTTTTGCTTTTATCTTAGGTGATAAATTAGGATTCTGCTCGATGTCTCTCTTCGGATAAGGTGACGCTGCATAGAGAAGAATATCGAATCGAATACGGTAATATTCTCCATGCGGTCTATTTCCAAACTGTAGAATGACGGCGAGTAGTATAGGATCTAAGGGCTAACTGCACGAGTACTAGCAGATATATGAAATGGGAGTTAGGCCCGGTATGCAGCTTGAACGAGACTCTTAGGAGGTGTGGACGGCCCACTCCCAAAGAGTCAACTGAATTTATTTTTGTCTTTTGACATAGAGATCAATCGTAGAAGACAGTTGAGGGTTCAGGCTTAGCTATAACATTGCTCAAATCCGATCTCTACCACTCGGAGCAAAGTACAACAGCGACATCTCGAGTTGTGTGTCATTATGAGGGGTACGTAGACCGCTCGAAATTGGCACATTGTGATCTGAACGCTAAATTACGTAAATTGCAGATCCAGGTGATCTCACGAGGATTAGAAGCAACTAGCCTGGAAGTATATCTCTTGCTACACCAAAGTACATTACTGTCTATAAACGGGACAAACTCTATATTTTACGTAGTAGAGCTTAACTAGAGCATGCACAGAAACACTTGTTCGGGTCAGCAATTGAATTTGTGATTCTGACAAAAATGCTCCTAACTTTGAAGAAGTGTGGATACTGGATTATCCCTTATTATTTAGGTGAGGCATGATAATATGTTTAGTATGGGTAGTTAATTTGTTGATTTATGTGGAGTCCGTACAGTGTGTGTACATATTTATAAAGGTGGCGGGAAGAAATTTTAACTAGAATGCCATTGTGAATAGCATCACCCTTAGAGTACAGAAGAAGATAGTCTATCTTCGAGGAATGCGCGTCGAGCATAAAGTTTTCCTCACATTACAACATCACTTTCCCCGTATGATATATTTTTATATAATATTCTATATCGTCATATTAGTTTACAAATTCGTACCGATTTGAATTTAGTATGCATATTGCTCACATCAATAATAATATTTTATTTTAAATTTATACACAAATCCCTACGCAATCTACTAATAATTTCATATATTACTATTTTTTGGTAAGAGTATTGTATATTATCAGTTACACCTTCCGTACAACAATTTCTTTTTTTTTAAGGTAAGATTTAGAACGGATCTGGAATATCTATAGGAGAAATTTATTATTTTCTCAACACATAGATAAAAACCACAGATAATTCTAATCCACAACGTTTCATCCACAATTCCGAGAAACCTGTGTCATTATACCTCTTCGACGTCCGAATAGATCGTCGTGACTACTGTACCGATAATATTCAGACTGTAAGCGTGCAGTCGTTATATAGCAACGAGGATAATGAACCTAGTTTCTAATATATGCAACTTTACTTAATATCATGGCTAAATCTATACTAATACACATCCCCCACTATTTACTGTCTAGATCTCTTCATTCAAGCCGCGAACCTTAAAATTGTTGATACCCCGTCACATTTTACCTTAGATAATTGAATTTGGCATAAAAAATAACTAACAATATAATTATTTAAATAACTACTATTATAATGAATAGTACTTTTTGTCGAAACAATAAATTCCCAATTTTTTGATAATTTAATAAAAGTATTGATAAACCAATTGCTTTTTTTATATCAACTCTATGGGTGAGGGTAAGATTTGAATTCTTTTATAGAAGATTTATAACAGTGTATTTATTTATGCGCTACAAAAGAAATCATTATATTATCGATAATAGTACCAATATTAAGTTTTTAAAGAAATCGAGCCCCATCTATTGAGCTTATCGTGAAAATAAATCAAATGTCCAATATCAAGTAAAATTACTCCACGTATTAAAGCAAATCCCCATATTCTCCATAACAAAGTATTTTTTTCCTCCACAGCTTTTTGCATTGATTTGTAACTAAAATTCGTTTTTTTAAATGTTTCCTTTATTTAATTAATTTAAATATTTTTAGACCCAATAAATAACAAGAAGAGTCAAAATGCACCATTAAAGTGAAATAACAAGCTCATGGGTGCAGGAAAAAAGCAATTATTTGCTTTTCACTATTTGAAAGCTCAGATCATCCCGATTTGTCCCGCCCATGAGAAGCTTGATTGTTTTTTTTATAAAACTAATAAAATTTGTATCATAGAGTCTAGACTTTTTTCAATAAGGAACACAAGGGCATTGAGCTAACAGTATAAATGGATATTAGTGTTTCTTTGATTTCATGCAGTTGGTTTTGAGATATGTATACTTGATTTTGTATCTAGGATTCGCAACATTTTTCATAAACTACAATAGGTAAAAATATCGAAGTTTGCAAAATAATTAATATAGAGCAGTATATGAGAAGAATCTTTCTTAGGAAACACCACTCATGTTACTGAAAGGGTCCCATAATCTTTCTGTAATGACTTTTCTTCCATACCGTGTTTTTATTTTTTTCTATGGGGATCTCATCTTCAATGTCGTTATCAAGAGTATCCCAAAACCTGATAGGCTCATAATTGATAATATTGGCCAATTAGAGTCACAAAGTTAAAATGCTCATTTTAATATAAAAAATGCAGATGTTAGAGTTGGGTATATAATCCCCCAATATACAATTTGCGAAACATATATAAAAAGGTAAAACTATAAAGATAGGCCAGTCTGGCAGCACATGCTTTATTATTGTTTTTTCGTTATTCAAGAGTTGCTAAAGAAAAGGAAGGTAGTAAAGAATTTTAATAGAAGTTTTGATTTTTGAGGACATTTTATTTTATAAGTCGGTGTATTTCGTTTATATATTGGAATTTTTAAAATCCGATGATAGATCAGACAAAAATTAAGACACAAAAAAATTGAGATCCAAAAGTACACACGGTACTGAAAGGAACATAACTTCATGATGAAGCGCTTAGCGTATTTTATTTCATTTTGATCAAATCCCGTAAGGTAGCTTCGCGGCTGCGCATTCGCTGCCGTTTATTTATTCGATGGTCCCTTAAAATAGTATAAATAACTAGAGATTCAGTAAACTGCTCATATGTTTACTTTGTGTTTAGTTTTCTTTAAAAAGTATAAAAACTAAAAGTTATATCTAACCCATTTAATACTGGCAAAAAAATAATTTGTCAAAGTAAGTTGTGTAAAAAAAAATTAAGAAATCTTAAAACAACAAATAATCAAAGATAATTATAGTGGTACCATTTTCATTTTAGCTAGTCTTGGGTTTAAGGGGCTGAGCCCTCGCCCCTATATATAGTGTCACCACCCTTCCTCCGGGAGCTCTGGACATTACGCAATTTTCCACTATTAAATATTAAATGGTCCTAACCGCCCTGATATACGTGAGTAGGATAGACCATAAGGCGCCCTCCATCAAATATGAATGTGTTCGCCGCCATCAGGATTGCAGTAACATTATTATATATTTCATCACCTTCTCACACTCTGAATAGCCCTTATAGACAATGGTTATGAGAGTAGTCCAGTGAATCCATTTCGATCTCTAAGTCAACAAGTTCCAAGATCGATTCAGACTTAGTTATTCGTTCGCTTTCAATATTGGTAAATTGTATGTATGAGCTGTTCATCTTATTTAGTAAAAAGAATATCACATTTTATTATTTTCCGGGAATGAAACCAGTTATCGTAAAGTGTATTTCGAGAAGAAACATCAAGTTTCTGTTGGTTGTTTCACTTAGATTTATTTTCTTTCCCAGGAATAATTGTAAACAGATTGATGGGAGTTATCGCAAACTGCCCGGTCGGGATAGACATCAGAGTCTGGTCTAATATATTAGTTTCATAGATGGCCGAAATGGTTGAATCCTATAAATAGAGGTAGAATCACACATATAATGGCGCAGACCTGAGTCTCATTCTGAGTACTCCAAATTAGGCTTGTTATCTCTCCCATCTTAGACCTCCAACCTGCATCTGTCACTACTGGCTAGTACAGAGCGTCGGGGCCACCGTATCCTTCTTTTGTTAAACTTTCGGGCAGTTAGGGAAATATGTATCCCATTTGTTTATTACTTTCACTGAACGACGGACTAAACCACTCGGGGCAACTTCACGTCTTTGGGCATATAAACTACCACTTTATGCGGCTCAAACCAAACATATTGGGAAAAATTAAATATTGCCACAATTACATTAAGCCCAGCTAAACGATACTCAAAGTACATTTCCGCCGAAAAATTGGTGATAATGGAATTGCGGTCAATTACCCAGTAGGAGCCATAAACTTGTACCTATAACGACGCCGACCAAAACAACACCAAACATCTTGAATCGTGACCATCTTCCGTTTCCACGAACACACTCTTTCCCATTCCGATCCCCTCTATAATATCCTCACTTCATACAACTCCCACTTCCCCCTCTACTCCACGTCCCCGCACGAGTTTCCCGGTGTCAAACCGCGCCACACTGCAGCGTGGAACATAGTAGAGCCCATCATCTACATGCTTTCCCTCAACCTCATGGAAGAACGGGATTGGCCCTACGAACTATCCTCCTACCACACGGCAGCTATCTCTGGACGCTGCAGGAGAGCTTACCTGCGGCAAGACATCGGCCTGTTAACTGGTACCTCAGCCCTGGGATAATAAGAAACAAACAAGGAACTTGAACATAGGAGCGTTTTTTTCCCCATCGCAAAGAGAAGACTCCCGTTTTTGTGGCTATTGGCAATTGAATCGAGCCAAGAGTCATTAGACGCATAGAAGAAAAGCCCCGCGACGTACGCGTCACTGACCATTGTGGTTCGTCGCCTGGATGTATTCGAAATCTCCCGCCGCCGGAACGGAAAGACGCAGCCGGAAGCCTTTAACGGCGGATCGGACTTTTCGGGTGTCTTCGGCTGTGTTTCCCTTACGGTCCCGCCAAAGGGATAGATATTATTAATAAAACTGTTACAAAGAAGCTACCAATTATGCAGAAGACGCTGCTAGGTGGTGAGTAAATGAGTACCTATAGGGGATGACAGCTGGCACGCGCTACGTTCCGGTCGCGAATATGTCGAGGTAATAACTTCGAATTGGTACTCTCATTGTGCCGTCTTTCCCTCTATTCCCGGCTCAAAACTTCTACTGCTAAAACACTCACAAAGGTGCATCTACCTCCGGGGGATTTTCCGGAAAAGCCCTCCTCGCCTCGATGGACCTATAATGTGCATTGAGAGGCCAATACAGACTGAAGGTCGCCATGAATTAGGACTAAAAGTCTAGTTATCAAAGTAAGTATACTAGAATTCTCTATGGTGTACTTGGGGTGGTGGGTGATATATCATTGAATGATGATCATAGACTATGTGTGGGTTTGGGGTGGATGTGTGAGTCTTCTTTCGAATAACTCCTTTTTATAGGTTGCTTGATTTGTGAGGATTTTGATGTGATTGTTGATGTTCAGTATAAATGTGAGATAGAATATGCACCTATAAATTGGTAGGGACAATACTGGTGTCAAGTGTAATCTTGAAAGAATTTGTTCAATCAATGTGGCCTGTCGGGATCTAGCGAATCTGACTCCTTGTTTGTTCAGTGACTTTGTCTTGGCCCTTGTTAGGTCGCTATGCTGTACTCTTTTTTGTGGGATATGTTCCTCGCGTACGGGCATCGGACCTCAACATGTGATTTCCTTAATTGAATCTCTCTTATAGGGTTCTTAATAGAGTTGTGGGAGACAAATCCTACGCTTGCGAAAAGCAAAGTGACATCCAACGAGTGAGCCGTGCTCTTTGGGACTTAACCAATATATGGTGTAAACCAGAGTAATACATAGTATTCCTTCTTTTTCTTCTTTATGAATAAATTGTTATCACGACAATTTGGTTGGAAGGAATCAGATACAATATTGATGTAATTAATTACTATGAAGGTTTATACTCTTTAATTATATTGCAATTTTTTTATTAATTTTTTTTAAAATATGTTAAATTTCATAATATTCTTGGGAGTCACCTCGCGCGAGATTGTCTCCCTCTTATTATTATATTAGGAATTAAACTACTGTCCATGTAATCTTAAATACTCGTATTTGATCTAGATACGTATAATCAAAATCTACTCCGGAAAATAGTATTCACAAAGAAGTATCGATTAAGCATATTTAATTTAGAATATTGAAGATTGAACATTGAACAACGTTTATTAGCATTTCATGTCTTTCACAATATATCGGAGTGCTTTTGGTATCAATGGTGTTGATACATATCCAGCCAATGTGAGTTTCGATGAACATCTTTTGTCGATGCTAATAATGTTATTTGTACAATTATGATAGTGCTACGTAATTTAATTTAATTAAAATGGATACATATAGCGACTGGCATTACTATATTAAAAAAATAATGGCTATATGCATGAGTTTGATGAACTTGAAGCGAGTGGCTTAGTAGAGTTTTGATCTGTTTATCTTATTCAAAGCTCTCTAAAAAACTCACTTGAGTAATATGAATTTATATTGATTTAAGGGGAGTACGTACCTAAGCTAGCTAGCTAATTATTTCCGAACAGGGATGTTCGTTACTTTTTGTCCCTATAAATCTTCAACAGAGATGGAAAACTATTTTAACTAATGTTTAGTTTAACAGCGCTTTGATTGCTTCGTGATAATTCCCCTTTTTTTTTTTTTTGGAAATGAAACAAGCTTTATTAAGATTATTATCTAATATTTAAACGTATCTTCTTCGAACCCATGCCAGTATTACTTAGGCTTTATTTCACAAAAAAAATACAGAGTAACGATTCCAGAGTTTTTGTTAATTACATTTTATTGGACTCGTAAGTAAATATCAGAGAGCGTCAGAATTCGATATATTAATATTTAATTTACACACCGACTTACTGAGATTTCTATCGAGTACTCAGACACTCAAGACAGCTAGATGAACTAAACAATGAAGATTCTAATCCAATTGATGTCTAGACTTTAAAAATACATAGAACTTTGCTTAGTTCGAACAAGCATTATTAGGCGGTATAGTAAGGAACCTTAAGGTATTATCAGATAAGACAACGTTCAGTTTGGCAAGTATTGTCCGCACATATAGAGACCATATTCTTCATTTGTTATGACCAATCATCTGAAAATACATAAGCAATCTGCAACTCAACACACGAATGGTCCTTATTCATCCGATAGAAAGCGTGATCACAACGAGTAACAGCTGTTGCTATAAATATTTGGGGATCTCTATAGAATTTCTTGATTAAATTTAAAATGTTGTAGTACCTTTGTTTAGAATGGCACAACATAGAGTTGAACCACGAACATCTAATAATCACATCAGTAGTTATGATGAATCTCATTTTATTCCATGCTCTTCATTGCTCCTCTCGAACATAATTTCCCTTCTCTCGACAAACAAAGTCATTTTCGCACTATGTTATTAGGATTTTTAGTATGTATGTATAGAGCAGGTATCTGCTCAAGTATGCGCAGTATATTGGACGAGAATTTAAAGTTCTTCTTAGGTATATCTGACGCCCTGAGATCGAAGCGAACGTTAGATTCCATGGCACACTAACTTGAGCTCATATTATGCAACGATCTCACCAACCATTGGCCCCGACATTTGGATATTTTGACGTGCAGTCATAAATATGATGTAATACCTCCATCTTACATGCTTATTTGCAATCATTAAATCCCTAAGCAGGAGAATTCTTTGTTTTAAAAAATAACGCTTGATGTGCTACTCAAAGCTCAAGTCCACAAGGTCCTGCATCGCGCTAGACATAACCTTAGGTGTTATTAATGCGAGTCGTTACGCATAGCAGAAACCTAAAGAAAAGAAAAGAGGATTTACGTTATCACCCCCATCACCAAATTCGCTTCTTTGAAGTGTTGTAACTCAAAACTGAATTTCACCGACTGAACACCATAATAATGATCGTATATGGTCTACTCTTCCGTTACCGCTCGTACCTTTGGATTCAAATTTTCCCCGCGGTCCAGTGTTTCCACCTATTATAATTCCCACCAGGAGCCCCTCCTTTGAGTCAGTTACATTGAGGAGAAAAGAAAGCGTGTAAGCCGCATGCAGCGACATAGACGGTGGAAATCGCCGTGGTGAATGAATAGAATTACCGCACATACTGGAGGGCAGGGCAGTATGACAAGGCAATTTTTAAGAATTGCCGGCCATATTTTGATTTGTTGGAGACAATCCATCAAATACAATGGGTTTGTAAGTTATCACAGGTTCATTTTTGCCCTTTTCGTAAAACAACTCTCTCTACAAGTATAGACTTTGGTGAACACTTCAGGTATGGCAACTAATGGCTTCTTTGCCACTTACTCCGCATACATAATTCTCATTTATTTTCTTCAAACAATATTTCTATTATTTTATTGTTTTGAAATACTTGTTGAACATTTAACTTATTTCAGTCCATTCTCCGAAGCCACGTTTGTAAGCTATTGGGGTGATCTTACTTTGTCATTCAAAGAGCTAAAAATAACAAGAAAAATATTGATTCTTTGATTATTTTTCCTTTTGATGAGAGTATAGTCACAAAGTTTAATGGCAATAGTTCCATCAAATTGGGATGGGATCGTGAAACCACACACTGCCCCATGGTTTTTCTCCTGTAAATGAGTCACAAGAACTGGTACATATTACAATGGGAAAAGGGATACGAGAATTTGAACCTTCGTCCACCGAGATCAAGGTCGACTTGAAGCCACTACTCCAAATCGTTCCTTTTATGATGTACTATGTTTATGGGTGATTATGAGCCACAAGTACAGTGATGTGGACGAGATTTAATCCCTGTCAAATTAAACATTTGTGATCTCTTTGATTTTTTTTCCAAAATAGAATAAGGAATATGATAAGATCTATGGAAATAAATTGATGATTAGGATATCCTTAATTTAGACAGAGATTAATAATAACTACAATGTGCCATTACATTTTTGCAAGCTGTATCTTAATAATATCATAATAATATGCCCCCATTAATTAGTAATGTACAACTTTGTAAGTAGGTTTAATGGAATGAAATTTATCGACTTCAGTCAGTTACTTTATATCCTCTATTTTTTTTTTTAAATTAGTTGTAAGTTTGCATATCAAGTGCTTTGGTACACTTGCTAAGTTGCTGAAAAAAACCTAAGTATTAAACTATTACAATTTAAATTACATTAATTAATTAATATTATGATTTAATGGTCTCCTTTCCTCACTAGTAGGAACATTAGAAATTAATTGTTTTGTTTAATTAATTAGCGAGGTCATATAAGTATTTTATTTCTAATAAACTTTCCTAATTTGACTCGTTTTCAACACAATTTGACATTTTTAAAAGTTAATTAGCATTGTCATACTTGTATCGATCCAAGATTATAGATGTTTGCAAAGCGACAAATTAAGAGGTATGTTGTACTGAGTAACTAATTAAGAATAAGTATTGTAGTATATTCTTTTTGTGTTTAGAGAGCCACAATGAAAGGATGAAATCTATCCCAAAATTTTCTGAGATCGAAAAAGAAAATCTAACAACCTAATTTATCCCTCACTCGTATACGAGGCAACGATTCATATTCATCTTCACATATTCACAACCATGATATGGTAAAAAATTAAAGTGATCGTATGATAAAAAGTCCAAGGGCAAAAGGACAAATGATTACATAAGATAGTGAAGTAAAAATGTGATTTTTTAGGAGAAATTAAAATATTACATGCATGACATATTGACAACTTACATGCATTGCACTACCAAAACACATTAACTAATACACGCAAAATGCAAACTATTGTACAACTTACAAGAGATAACAAAGCAACAAAGGTTTAAATAAAAGATGCTGTTCCAAAGTCATCTGATTATAACATGTTGTTAAGTAAAATTAAATTAAATTAAATTAAATTAAACACATAATGACAAATTAGTAGTAAAATAGCTGTCACTTTGTGTATTCCCTAAAATTTGGGCCTAAAAATGAAATATTTGGATGAAAATTCCAACAACAATTCCTAAAATTTACTTAAATAAAGCTTTATATATATCTCTAACTATATTTCTGTCATTCTTCAATTCCTGAAATCTTTCCTTTTAATTTTCTCTCATACAACACAATACTACAACATGCACCCACATTCTTCCATTGCTGAATAAGACATCTTAAACACAATCATATAATCACTTCTCTAAATTTCAATACCTTTGAAATTCAACTCATTGTTTATGGAATAAACAACTCACAACAACAAACAAACAAAAAATCTCCTACAATTACCTTCATTGTTTCCTGCATTGAACAAAAACTCAGCTCGAATTCGAGTTCGGCTTATTGCTTTCTTCCCTTTTTTTTTTTTT
>SNQN01000603.1:79016-91164 GCA_008642245.1 Bassia scoparia
CATGTTACTTTTGTGTCACGCTAACCTAATGTTATGTAAATGACTATTTCAATCAAAAAATTTAAGCTAGTGGTTGAAGCTAGGAATAGTATTTTATAATCCATAAGATATATATTCATTGTCTTATCGTACAATAGGTTCTATTCTTTCAACTCAACTCAATTTAGCTTACTTCAGCCTAACTAACTACTTCATTTCCGCTCAATTCGATCATTCAGTCCAAATTCACTTTTTAATAGTTCAAAAGAACTCAGCCCAAGTAGCTTGGAAAATCTTTAGGTTTGTGTGCGGTATGTATCACGACATCAATAAAACGAATGTGTAAAGACAGACGACCAAGAAAACTCAATAACAACCTAAACAAAAACAAATTCTCCTAGGCAATAACCCTAAGAACAAGTTATAAATTGAGAATGTGAAATCACAAATTATTATGACTTACATTCATACATCATTGTCTCAGCCAACGACTCAAAAGGCTAATGCCAAAGGACTGAAATATGAATACATTTCTACTTTATTTGTCCACTTACCTGAATCCAAAGGAGTGACTTCTTTTCACAACTTCTTTGGAATTTTTCTCAACACAAAGGGGACAGAATTGCCCATTCATTTTGGATTTCTATTCTTTTAGTCTAGATTTTACCCATTCTTTTGAAAAATTCTTATTTTGTACTATTGAGCAATAGTATAACTTACCAAGTACAATTATCAAAAATTTCACCCAATAATGATAGTTTCGATATGTGTAATGAGTTCAAATGGTTATTTTTGTGATGGTGACTGATAAGGAAATAAGACGTGCAATTTATATCATAATTTGAAATTTTATCTTTCGTACCTTAAACCAATCTATTTTTGAATCAACAATTTTTTTAAAAAAATCCATTTGTAAATCATTTGTCAAGCATGTATTTTTTATGCATTTTGTAGAGTATGAATGATGTTATCCATGTGTGCTTGTTTAAGGTTGTTTGGGAATGGTATAGTAACCTTGAATAAACATGAATATGAGTGTTTATATGAAGGATGCATAGGAAGCGAAGTAGTGGCAAATCGCATTCGCGAATTAGCTCACAAAGCTAGGTAGCGGTCGCGACCTACGTTAGCGGCCGCCTCGATTTGAGTTTTGGTAGATTTGGAAACATTGGGTTCGCACCCATGTGACCTAGTTCTCGCCTGCGGTCCTATCTTAACTTGAATAGATGCGGATTTATGGATTGCTTGATGCGAGACGTGTCATCTTACCCGCAAGTTGTTAACTACGTACGCTAAGTCTAAGATATATCTTATCTATGAGTTGCCAATAACTCGAGGATAAAGCATGTTAATCTATCCTTTGCACATACCCAATTAACCCTAATATGATGAGAGACAAATTTTGACAGAACGAATAATTCTATAAATCTTATCTCAAACACTCTCTGTTGGACACTTCTTGCTCACAAAATATGATCTAAAATTACATTGATTACGTTCATATTTACACATGAACTGTAATTATTGTTTATTTCGTTGTATTTCCTAGACAAATTTCGTATAATCCAAGTCTTAGTATACTTATTCAAGTATAGGATCGAAATATTATTTTGGGAAAGTTATTCCATTCTAACGTCTTGAAACTTGTTCGTTGTTCATCTTGCGATCCTAATATTTTCCAAAAATTTTCCAACAATATATAGTGTCTAGCTTTCATGATCCACTCTTGTCCTATGACTTGTGCAATTCGAACGGTGATTTGGGAATAGTGATCGATAACGGAATAATAGTGCAATTTTATGATGATTTGAAACTTTTCTTTATTATGTCCAAAATGACCTACAATATTATTTATGAATCAATTTTTAAATAACAAAAATCCATTTCATTTTTTTGTCAAGAATGTTAAACTCAATCAGTACATACATAGTCTAGCATTCATGATTTCATTTGCTCTCTAACAGTGGTGATTTGAGTTTTAGAACTCTTCAAGTTCATCGCAAAATGTGAGCATAGCATATATTATGGGAGAAGTAATATATTCATTGTTGCTAAATAACTGATCTGATAACGGAGAGAGAATATCATCAAACAACCTCATCGAGCATATGAAAGCAATGACTCAAACTCCAGTTAATGGCACCAATGATATATTGATGTCTATAGTTGAAACATTCGTTAATACGGCCGGTCTCGATCCATCGATCGCAAGAAACCTATATAATTGAAATCCCACAATATGTATGGGTCGGTCTATATAATCGATATGGATATCCAAACAGTTGAATCATTATAATGGTAGGTGAGCAGTTACATTTGCATGTTGATTGCAATAAACGTATCTAAAGCAAGAAAAAGACTAGTGCAAGTGTGCAACAACTATAATAATAACCGATCGAAATGCTATTTCAAGTTCACAATGACTTGTTTTAAAGTCCACAGTACATTTCATGACTTCTTTAATTGTCACTGTGTCTTACTTGCCTCACTCTTTCTCTCACTTGAAATCACGGACCATCAAGAGTCATTGTCCGACACCGCATTCCATTCATCACAGTCGTCAGTCGTCGTTTTTGGACAGAGCTCATTGGATTAGTGTCGTTGAATTTGAAAAAAAATAGGCTAGAGTACCATGGTATATGCGCCTAAGTCAAGCTCCTCGCAATATAAAAAGTCTAAAATTTTAATGGTTTTCAATTAGGAGTATGTTAGGTATAACACTTGAAATAATAGACTACTCTTTTTTTAAAATTTCTTTTGGACTTTGTTTATCATTATTCCAAACTATAATTGCATGCTCTACACATAAAGAAAAATTGCTTTATCCTTCACGGCAATGTAAGGGTGGAACATCATAACCCTAACACAATATCTCTATAAATGGACCGTCAACATCATGTTGACCTCTTTAACGGACTTTGATAACGGTTATGAAGGAAATTGCTTTTTCCATGTAGTTACTAATTAATAGACCTAGAAGAGGCTTGCATAGTTTATTCTCTAGATATCCTTTGCAATTAAAGGATATTTAAGGTATAAGAGTCTTTTCTCACTTTTCAATTTTTCGCTCGCTCATGTTTTAGATATGATAATTTGACCAAAATATGATGCGTAATATTTTCATTATTCACAAATATGTTTTCATATAAACTTTTGTCATTGGATACCCTTTTTAAGATATCTAGAGATAGCGTAGGATACTTTGACTAGAAAGGACTTTGTTATACTAATCTTATATACGACGGTTTAATAACAACTAGTTTTTTTGTGCACACGATGTGTGCATAGACCCGTGAAAATTGTATTTCATGAAAAATGTTTTATAGTACGGAGTATATATAATCAAATTAAAATGTTATATATAGCTAATTAACTATAGAATTTATTTGAATTGTAATTATTTTAAAATATTATGACTTGAAATTCAAAAATAGTATCAATATATGTTTCCATCTAATTTGGAATAATAGTCATTTTTTACTAATTAACTTACATAAAAAATACATTTTTTATTTTAAATTATTGAATAAGTAAAGGGTAGTTTAGCCACATCAATTATATAATTTTTAAAATTCATTAAGGGTATAAAAGACATTTAAGAGGGGGACACCATCTTCCCCCTTCCCTTATATAATAGTGATTAAAGAAAGAACAACATGTGTAAAATATGTCATGATTCTGTAGTTAGCTTAGGTTATGGCGGTGATTCTCTCTTATTTGAAATGGACCTAAATTGATTTGTCGGAATTGAACAAAAAATATTTGTGCAAAAATGAAAAGCTTGTCTAAATTGAACTGAATATCATAAATTTCAAACCAAGAGAAACAAGTCTATATCTAGAAAACGATATTAGTGAAAAAAAAAATCATTTTTTTAAAAAAAAACTATAACGAAAAAAGGCATATAAGAAGTTCACTCACTTACTCTAATCAAAAATCATGAAATCAAGCCTCATGAGGATGGGGGTAACCCGTGCCCTCTGTGGCCATGGGGGATTACTCCTACTACTGACTTAACTCCCCAATCTCCTTCCTTACCGAAAAGGATTAATGTTACAATGCTTACGTGCTATATATGTTAGATCATCAAAATGTGAGCAAAAAATTAAATAAGTTAAAAAAGACAACCGACAATATATAATAACGTATTAAGTTGTAAACTTATTGAAATCGGTGTCACCTTGCTTTGTACTTTAATAGTGGACCAGATATCATTATACGATATCATTATACCCATCACATGCTTATTCACATCCAATACAACGATGTCTCATGAAGGATGTTTTGATTACTGTACTCCGTATTTGTATAGTATTTTCTTGTTTCTTTGTAACCTTCGATATGAATGTATAACGTATATTTGTTCCTGTTCAAGGAACTTACAAAGAATACAATAGAAAAGTAGGGTGAGTAAATGGAGACTGGGGATGACAGCTGGGCAGACGCACTGTGCTTCCGTCGTGTGTCCTAGAAATGGACATTGGTCTCTTCCGGCCAACCTGCAAAAACACACAAGGTGACTACCGTCCGGGGGATTTCCGGGAAAAGCCCCCTCCGATCGCTATAAGTCAGCAAGAGACCTAAACTGAAGCGAGTAGCTATGTTAAATGCTAGAACTAGACCTCGGTGGGTCAGATTGAGATCCTGGATGGACTCTCAACTCCCTTTTTATAGGGATGTGGTGATGTGGATTCAGTTGATGTTGTGCCATGTGGGACAAACTGTCATTATTTATCAATGGGTGACAGCGATCTGACCTGTGTCAGACTTTGTCTTGCACCTTGTTATGCGTACCTTTGTTCTGTGGGGCACATGTTCCTTTCTTTGGGCTAGGTGGAACCCACCAGCAGCCACGTGGCGCCTGCCCATTGGCAGGGACAATAGCCCCCACGCTTGATACTTTATACCGAGGACCGAGGGAGGTTAGGTGGTCAAGCGGAAATCAGGCTTAACCCTCTGGTCGGTTGTGTGTCTCTCGAGCCTACAAGGCTGGAGGTACCGACGGTCAGGGGATTTAGTCAAGGAGCGCGGTCAGGCTGCTTGTTCGATGGTCAACAGACCAACGACCGTTGCCGAGACGGTGTTCTCCAATCGGAGTAAGGTCACCTAGGCATTTGGATATGTGGGTTAAGTGTAGTTACCTCGGTTAGGGGCTAATAAGCAGTAAGCTTCCGATCCTCGAGGGGTTAATGAGCCTTGAGGATTTCATTTTCTCGAGGGGCTAATAAGCCCAAGATCGCCGAGCCCGCGAGGGGCAAATAGGTTTTGAGGACTTCCCTTTCTCGAGGGCTAATAGCCCAAAGATAACGCCGAGCCCCAAGGGCGCTAATAAGCTTGAGGACTTCTCTTTCTCGAGGAGGCTAATAAGACCCAAGATAGCCGCCCCGAGGGGCTAAAGCATTGAGGACTTCCTCTTTCTCGAGGGGCTAATAAGCCCAAGATAGCCGAGCCCCGAGGGGCTAAATAAGCATATGAGGACTTCTTCTTTCTCGAGGGCTAATAAGCCCCAAGATAGCCGACCCGAGGGGTAATAAGCATTGAGGGGAATGAAGCGTACACATCACAGCCCTCGGGAAAGAGAGGTTAAGACTTTTGATTCCGAGGGCACCAGTTTCGGAGAGAGGAGATGCGATCTTTTGAGATTCCCGAGGAACTGCCTCGGAAAAGGAAACTTAAACCTTTGATTCCCGAGAGGTATACCAGCCTCAGGTGAAAAGGAGATTTGAACCTTTGATTCCCGGGGGCACTAGATTCGGGAAAAGGAGTTGTAAGCCGTTGACTCCGAGACTTGATTCCGGGGCACCAGCCTCGGGAAAAGGAGACTTGGACCCTTGATTCCCGAGGGCACCAGCCTCGGGAAAAGGAGGGGAACCTTTGGGCTCCGAGGTTACATGCCTCGGGAAAAGGAGATTTTGATCCTTGATTCCCGAGGGCAGCTGACTCTGGAAAAGAGAGTTTTAAACCTTTGATTCCCGAGAAAGGCACTAGCTCCGGGAAGGGTACTGGGATCCTTGATTCCCGAGGGCACAATCCTCAGGGAAAGGAGAAGTGGACCTTAGATTCCCGAGGGC
This sequence comes from Bassia scoparia, assembly GCA_008642245.1. Classification (NCBI taxonomy): domain Eukaryota; kingdom Viridiplantae; phylum Streptophyta; class Magnoliopsida; order Caryophyllales; family Amaranthaceae; genus Bassia; species Bassia scoparia. The sequence goes on from SNQN01000603.1 coordinate 85,067, forward strand.
ACAAGCCTCGGGAAAAGGAGAAATGGACCTTAGATTCCTGAGGGCCACATGCCTCGGGAAAGGAGAAGTGGACCTTTGATTCCCGAGGCACAAGCCTCGGGAAAAGGAGAAATGGGCTTAGGTTCCCGAGGGCGGCGTGACTCGGGAAAAGGATTTTAATAAGCCTTTTGTTTTTCCGAGAAGGCATTAGCCTCGGGAAAAGGATACTGGGATCTTGGTTCCGAGGGCACAATCTCGGGAAAGGAGAAATGGTTAGATTCGAGGGCACAAGCCTCGGGAAAAGGGGAAATGGACCTAGATTCCCGAGGGCAACATGCCTCGGGAAAAGGGAGGAGTGGACTTTGATCCCGAGGGCACAAGCCTCGGGAAAAGGAGAAATGGACCTTTGATTCCGGAGGGCACAAGCCTCGGGAAAAGGAGAAATGGACCTTTTGATTCCCGAGGGCACAAGCTCGGAAAAAAGGAGAATTAAGCCTTGGATCCGAGGGCACAAGCCTCGGGAAAGGCAGTTGTGAATTATTTTCTCGAAGTTGGTGGGGGTGACTGATCTGGTAGGCTGAATCTGGATGTTTTACCACTTTCAATAGTTTAATATTAAAATGGTACTTGATTTTGTCAGATAACTGTTCATCTTCAACTTATTATATACATAGTAAGTTTGGTAATTTTCAGTTTCACATTTACACTTTCCATTTTCAAACTTTCTCTCTCTAAAAGCTCTCCCTTCTCTCTAGATTCTGTAAGAAAATCTCTCTTCTCTCTCTAAAGGTTGGTAAGAGGTTCCCTTCTCTCTCTAGAGCTTCCCTTCTTGAGGATTCTGTTCCACAACTTGGGATCGGGGCTTTCACCGGGAGTCTGCAAGTCCTTTTAGGTTTCTAACTATTTAAGGTACGTTGCCTCCTGACCTCCTTGACTTAGGCTTTATTTTGTTGTATTGCATGATGTCCGAACTAGGTGATGACCCTTATCCCCGACCGCCAGGGCTTGTATTTTTCTGACTTGCAACTGTAGTATTAAGTGTAAGGCGTCGGGATATCCCGACACCTGACCCTGTAGAAATTCGAGTGTATGAGAGACCCAGGTGCTGAAGAAACCCAACTGTAGTGTATGAAAACCCTCCCTCGTACAGAGGTATGTAATATGACTGTATAGAGGCTGCGGGACTGTACGTTCTTCAGACTGTGGTGCATGCCCTGTCGTCCGTGTATCAGCCGTGGTATTAACGTTCTCTACGCCTCCATCTCTTCTGCATAGATATATGCTGGGAGATCCGCCACGTTTATCATGAGCAACCCATAAAAATTAGTGAGGGGCTTAGTGTACGTGTTGTCTATGCATCGGACGCGAGGTAATGTGTATATCCGGGCAGTCTACTCTCGCGTGGTGTGGATGGTGATTCTGTTGTATAGGTAAACCGGGGATGCTTGTCCGTATACCAGAAGGACCTGATAAGGACCGACCTGACTGCCACAGTCAGTGGTAGATAAAAGGGTGTCGGAGGGCTGAGTAGCCTATTCGTCAGTGATTCAAGCGATATTAGTTGCGTGCGATCAACTCTCTCCGATGACCCCTGAGCCGAAGGTGAGGGAGTTTGAACAATGACTAATTTCCCTGGCAAGTAGGTAATTTTGTGAGGCCAATGTGTGTCGACATGAACTATAAGCCATCGACGCGCGGTCCCGATTATGATAGAGGAGTCACCTCTGCGCGTGTTTGTAGATAGGAGACTTACGGTTGACAGGTATTGACCGACGATCTCTGACTTATCGTGTTGACAGAATGGAATGAGGCCGAGGCGACAAACTTCTGGCCAGACAGCGCCGGTTGCCTAGCTGGCCCGGTCCGGGCAGTTCTCTGTAGAGAGACATTTTCAGCAGGGGGTGCTCAAGTCTGGCATCATGGGAGACGACCGAATTTTACCTGGAGTCCCGCCTATCGGTACATAGCCCGACATGACCAGTCGGTGCTCCTTTTACCCTTTGTAAGCAGAACCTGAATCCCTCAGAAGGGGAACAACAAACACACAAAGCTGACAGAAAATACAGGAACGTCGTCGAGTGGGGACGAATCGAATGTATATCTCCCTTCTTTGATTAAGATAAGAGGGGGCAAGACATACATTAGGAATCCCCTTACGATGGTAAGAGCATTCGATCGAAGCAAATCGTCGTCCTTCAACTTGAGAAAAATGTTTGACAGACAACACCACAGTACTAGTAGCAGCAGCCCAGATCACCATTATTCGAGTGATTCAAAAAGTCCTATAGATATACATCATCAAAATTTAGGTTCTCCTTTCGCTTCCTCCCCTCACAGGGGGTTCGCTTCTCGCATTGCCAGAGATGCTGGTGCCCAGTACTTTAAGCCACATTCAGGTGATTATTCAGAAAATATGTTTTCAGATGGATTGTCAGACAACATTGTATTTTTGCTGGAATGTAATTTTTTTAAACATACAATTTTTTTATTGAATGCGGGTTTTGTTGGTTCAGATATTGAATTGATGAAGGAAAGGTTTGCAAAGCTGTTGTTGGGAGAAGACATGTCAGGTGGTGGCAAAGGTGTTTCATCAGCTTTGGCCCTGTCAAATGCCATAACTAATCTTTCAGGTGCATTTTTTTCTGTCATTTTTACCAACATTTTTGTTAAATAATGTGCTGTTCTGTTTTCTTGAGGTAATTATAATGTATTAATGTTCAGTTAATAACATCATTCATAATCATAACTAACCCGGCAATGAAAAATCTCAACCAAAGGCCGGTATCATCTTCCTCCCTCCACCTTACGACYTAAAGACCAGACATAATAAGAAGATTATTGTCTGAAATTTCCTCAAAATTATATGCCTTCACATTGCATTTGTGCCAATAATTCAATTTAAAGGTAGCAAGGATGAATACTTGAATTCAATTAATAGATACAAGTGCTTCATAATATTCATAACTTAATCAAGAAAAATAATGTCAGCTGGTTATGCATTGATAATAATAATACAAGATGAATCATTCTAACATATGAATAGGTTGTATGACATTTTCAGATTTTTATTTATTTAATGTAGCAATAATCATGATTCTTTATAAAATATCAATGTTCTAATCATGATTATTGTATAGATCCCATACAATTAGCCATTTGAAGTTTTGAACATATACAGTACTACAGCTTGTGATACTTTATTTGTTTACCACTTAATAATCTTTTCTTACTACAAGAACATCTTATATTCTTATCTTGACTTCTAACTAATAGCTAGATTAGCAGCTACAACATTTTTTCCGAGGGATGATTTGTTTTGGAACAAGTCTTTAATTTGTTTTATGATACTCGCGCAGCTTCTGTTTTTGGAGAATCAAAAAAATTAGAGCCGATGCCCCCAGAAAAGAAAGCGAGGTGGAGAAAAGAAGTGGACTGGCTCTTATCAGTCACAGACCACATTGTTGAACTCGTTCCTTCACAACAGCAAGGTGCTAATGGCTCCACCATGGAGGTACAACATACCACTCCGACTTCCATTATTTTTTTTATAAAAAAATCTGAATATGGAAAAAAACATTCTGATTTTGGAATGTGRTTTGCAGATAATGGTTACAAAACAACGAAGTGATCTACTGGTGAACATCCCCGCATTGCGAAAGCTTGATACGATGCTTCTTGTAAGAGCCCATACAGCATAGTTCACAAGTTTCTAGCTCTTTATAAAGTACACTTTCTGACAGATTGGTAAAATCTTGTTCTGATTCAACAGGATTGTTTAGATAACTTTAAAGGGCAGACAGAGTTTACCTATGTGGATTTCAAGGATGCAAATGAGGCCGAGAAATCCTCCAGCCGAGATTATGACAAATGGTGGATACCTACTGTGAAGATTCCACCTGGKGGCTTATCAGATGTGACCAAGAAATGGCTGCACCAACAGAAAGATGCTGTGAATCAGGTTCTGAAAGCAGCCATGGCTATCAATGCTCAGGTGCTCTTAGAAATGGACATTCCAGAAAGCTACATAGAGTCACTTCCCAAGGTAAGGATTACATCTTTAAATCCAATTGCATGTTTTACAGTCAATTATATTGTATGGTTCAATAGAATGTTGGACAAAAACAACGGATTAAAACTGAAGAGAAAACTAAACTCTATGATCTTCTTTGGTGCTGTCTATTTACAGAATGGAAGAGCAAGCCTTGGAGACATAGTCTACAAAAGCATCACAGATGAATTCTTTGATCCAGATAGCCTACTATCATCCATGGACTTGTCTTCAGAGCACAAAGTGCTCGATCTCAAGAACAGAATTGAYGCTTCAATTGTGATTTGGAAGAGGAAGATGGTCCAAAAGGATGGGAAGTCATCATGGAGTTCAGCCATAAGCGTGGAGAAAAGAGAGCTCTTTGAAGAAAGAGCAGAAACTATGCTACTCATACTTAAACATCATTTCCCAGGACTCCCCCAATCCGCACTTGACATATCCAAAATTCAATACAACAAGGTATAAAACAAAGAATGTTTAATTAGCGAAAGAATCCATCTTTTAACAAGTATCTGACCGAACCAATATCTTTAGGAAACAAAACAGCCTTTTCNCCCCCATTAATTAGTAATGTACAACTTTGTAAGTAGGTTAATGGAATGAAATTTATCGACTTCAGTCAGTTACCTTTATATCCTCTATTTTTTTTTTTAAATTAGTTGTAAGTTTGCAATCAAGTGCTTTGGTACACTTGCTAAGTTGCTGAAAAAAACCTAAGTATTAAACTATTACAAATTTAAATTACATTAATTAATTAATAATTATGATTTAATGGTCTCCTTTCCTCACTAGTAGGAACATTAGAAATTAAATTGTTTTGTTTAATTAATTAGCGAGGTCATATAAGTATTTTATTTCTAATAAACTTTCCTAATTTGACTCGTTTTCAACAAATTTGACATTTTTAAAAGTTAATTAGCATTGCATACTTGTATCGATCCAAGATTATCAGATGTTGCAAAGCGACAAATTAAGAGGTAATGTTGTACTGAGTAACTAATTAAGAATAAGTATTGTAGTATATTCTTTTTGTGTTTAGAGAGCCACAATGAAAGGATGAGAATCTATCCCAAAATTTTCTGAGATCGAAAAAGAAAATCTAACAACCTAATTTATCCCTCACTCGTATACGAGGCAACGATTCATATTCATATTCATTTCACATATTCACAAGTCACAACCATGATATGGTAAAAAATTAAAAGTGATCGTATGATAAAAAGTCCAAGGGCAAAAAGGACAAATGATTACATAAGATAGTGATAGTAAAATGTGATTTTTTTAGGAGAAATTAAAAAATATTACATGCATGACATATTGACAACTTACATGCATTGCACTACCAAAACACATTAACTAATACACGCAAAATGCAAACTATTGTACAACTTACAAGAGATAACAAAGACAACAAAGGTTTAAAAATAAAAGATGCTGTTCCAAAGTCATCTGATTATAACATGTTCATGTTATTATAAAAAATTAAATTTAACCTAGAATTTAACATATTTTTAAACCCAACATAATGAACATTAGTGTAAAATAGCTGTCACTTGGTGTATTCCCTAAAATTTTGGGCCTAAAAAGAAATATATTGGATGAAAATTCCAACAACAATTCCTAAAATTACTTATAAATAAGCTTTATATATATCTCTAACTATATTTCTGTCATTCTTCAATTCCTGAAATCTTTCCTTTTAATTTTCTCTCATACAACCAACAATACTACACACATGCACCACATTCTTCCATTGCTGAATAAGACATCTTAAACACAATCATATAATCACCTTTTCCCCTTCTACCCAATATTCCTACCCTTTTTTGAAATTCAACTCATTGTTTAGGAATACAACTCTACAAAAAACTAATTTTCACCACAATCTAAATTCCTATCAAAGATACCTCATTATTGCATTAGTTTCCTGCATTCGAATAACACTTTTCTTTCAAAAAATGGTCTGACTTCAGCTCTGAATCTGAGTTCGCTTTTTTGCTTTTTTTGAAAACCAGCTTGGGAATTTGTTTTTTGTTTATCATCGTTTTCATATTTAACCATCTTTTGTGAG
>SNQN01000603.1:91189-134407 GCA_008642245.1 Bassia scoparia
TAATTATGAGCCACATGACAGTGATTGGACGAATTAATCCCTGTCAAATTAAACATTTGTGATCTCTTTGATTTTTTTTCCAAAATAGATAAGGAATATGATAAGAATCTATGGAAATAAATTGAGATTAGGATATCTTTAATTTAGACAGAGAATTACTAATAACTAACATGTGCCATTACATTTTTGCAAGCTGTATCTTAATAATATCATAATAATATGCCCCCCATTAATTGATAATGTACAACTTTGTAAGTAGTTTAATGGAATGAAATTTATCGACTTCAGTCAGTTACCTTTTATATCCTCTATTTTTTTTTTTAAATTAGTTGTAAGTTTGCAATCAAGTGCTTTGGTACACTTGCTAAGTTGCTGAAAAAAACCTAAGTATTAAACTATTACAAAATTTAAATTACATTAATTAATAATAATTATGATTTAATGTCTCCTTTCCTCACTAGTAGGAACATTAGAAATTAATTGTTTGTTTAATTAATTAGCGAGGTCATATAAGTATTTTATTTCTAATAAACTTTCTAATTTGACTCGTTTTCAACACAATTGACATTTTTAAAAGTTAATTAGCAATTTCATACTTGTATCGGTCCAAGATTATCAGATGTTTGCAAAGCGACAAATTAAGAGGTATGTTGTACTGAGTAACTAATTAAGAATAAGTATTGTAGTATATTCTTTTTGTGTTTAGAGACCACAATGAAAGGATGAGAATCTATCCCAAAATTTTCTGAGATCGAAAAAGAAAATCTAACAACCTAATTTATCCCTCACTCGTATACGAGGCAACGATTCATATTCATTTACCATATTCACAACCATGATTTATGGTAAAAAAATTAAAAGTGATCGTATGATAAAAAGTCCAAGGGCAAAAAGGACAAATGATTACATAAGATAGTGAATAGTAAATGTGATTTTTTTAGGAGAAATTAAAATATTACATGCATGACATATTGAACAACTTACATGCATTGCACTACCAAAACACATTAACTAATACACGCAAAAGCAAAAATATTGTACAACTTACAAGAGATAACAAAGACAACAAAGGTTTAAAAATAAAAGATGCTGTTCCAAAGTCATCTGATTATAACATGTTGTTAAGTAAAATTAAATTAAATTAAATTTAAATTAAACACATAATTGACAACATTAGTAGTAAAATAGCTGTCACTTGGTGTATTCCCTAAAATTTTGGGCCTAAAAATGAAATATTTGGATGAAAATTCCAACAACAATTCCTAAAATTTACTTAAAATAAAGCTTTATATATATCTCTAACTATATTTCTGTCATTCTTCAATTCCTGAAATCTTTCCTTTTAATTTTCTCTATAAAACACAAATACTACAACATGCACCCACATTCTTCCATTTCTGAATAAGACACTTAAACAACAATCATATAATCCTTTCTCTAAATTCAATACCCTTTGAAATTCAACTCATTGTTTAGGAATAACAACTCACAAACAACCAAAAAACAAAAAATCTCCTACAATTACCTTCATTGTTTCCCTGCATTGAAACAAAAAACCTCAGCTCGAATTCGGAGTTCGGCTTATTTGCTTTCTTCCCTTCTTTTTTTTTTCCTTTTACCCTTGTAAGCAGAACCTGAATCCCTCAGAAGGGGCAACAACAAACACCACAAAAGCTGACAGTAAAATACAATAGGAACGTACGTCGAGTGGGGACGAATCGAATGTTATATCTCCCTTCTTTGATTAAGATAAGAGGGGCAAGGACATACATTAGGAATCCCTACGATGTAAGAGCATTCGATCGAAGAGCAAATGTCGTCTTCAACTGAGAAAAAATGTTTGACAGACACACCCACATTACTAGTAGTCAGCAGCCCAGATCACCATTATTCGAGTGATTCAAAAGTCCTATAGATATTACATCATCAAATTTAGGTTCTCCTTTCGCTTCCTCCCTCACAGGGGGTTCGCTTCTCGCATTGCCAGAGATGCTGGTGCCCAGTACTTTAAGCCACATTCAGGTGATTATTTCAGAAAATATGTTTTCAGATGGATTGTCAGACAACATTGTATTTTTGCTGGAATGTAATTTTTTTAAACATACAATTTTTTATGAATGCGGGTTTTTGTTGGTTCAGATATTGAATTGAATAAGGAAAGGTTTGCCAAAGCTGTTGTTGGGAGAAGAATGTCAGGTGGTGGCAAAGGTGTTTCATCAAGCTTGGCCTGTCAAATGCCATAACAATCTTTCAGGTGCATTTTTTCTGTCATTTTTACAACATTTTTGTTAAATAAGTGGCTGTTTCTGTTTTCTTGAGGTTATTAATGTATTAATGTTCAGTTATAAACATCATTCATATCATAACTAACCCGGCAATGAACAACTCACCAAAGGCCGGTATCATCTTCCTCCCTCCACCTTACGACATAAAGACCAGACATAATAAGAAGATTTTTGTCTGAAATTTCCTCAAAATTATATGCCTTCACACTGCATTTGTGCCATAATTCATTTAAAGGTAGCAAGGATGAATACTTGAATTCAATTAATAGATACAAAGTGCTGTCATAATATTCATAACTTAATCAAGAAAATAAATGTCAGCTGGTTATGCATTGATAATAATAATACAAAGATGAATCATTCTAACATATGAATAGGTTGTATGACATTTTCAGATTTTTATTTATTTAATGTAGCAATAATCATGATTCTTTATAAAATATCAATGTTCTAATCCAGATTATTGTATAGATCCATACAATTAGCCATTTGAAGTTTTGAACATACACAGTACTACAGCTTGTGATACTTATTTGTTACACTTAATAATCTTTTCTTACTACAAGAACTATCTATATATTTCTTATCTTGACTTCTAACTAATAGCTAGATTAGCAGCTACAACATTTTTCCGAGGGATGATTTGTTTTTGAAACAAGTCTTTAATTTGTTTTATGATACTCGCGCAGCTTCTGTTTTTGGAGAATCAAAAAAATTAGAGCCGATGCCCCAGAAAAGAAAGCGAGGTGGAGAAAAAAGAAGTGGACTGGCTCTTATCAGTCACAGACCACATTGTTGAACTCGTTCCTTCACAAACAGCAAGGTGCTAATTGGCTCCACCATGGAGGTACAACACATACCCTACCGACTTCCATTATTTTTTTTATAAAAAATCTGAATATGGAAAAAAAACATTTCTATTTTGAATGTGCTTTGCAGATAATGGTTTCAAAACAACGAAGTGATCTACTGGTGAACATCCCCCGCATTGCGAAAGCTTGATACGATGCTTCTTGTAAGAGCCCATACAGCATAGTTCACAAGTTTCTAGCTCTTTATAAAGTACACTTTCTGACAGATGGTAAAATTTGTTCTGATTCAACAGGATTGTTTAGATAACTTTAAAGGGCAGACAGAGTTACCTATGTGGATTTCAAGTGCAAATGAGGCCGAGAAATCCTCCAGCCGAGATTATGACAAATGGTGGATACCTACTGTGAAGATTCCACCTGGCGGCTTATCAGATGTGACCAAGAAATGGCTGCACCAACAGAAAGATGCTGTGAATCAGGTTCTGAAAGCAGCCATGGCTATCAATGCTCAGGGGCTCTTAGAAATGGACATTCCAGAAAGCTACATAGAGTCACTTCCCAAGTAAGATTACATCTTAAATCCAATGCATTTTTACAGTCATATATTGTATGGTTCAATAGATGTTGGACAAAAACAACGGATTAAAACTGAAAGAGAAACTAAACTCTATGATCTTCTTTGGTGCTGTTCTATTTACAGAATGGAAGAGCAAGCCTTGAGACATAGTCTACAAAAAGCATCACAGATGAATTCTTGATCCAGATAGCCTACTATCATCCATGGACTTGTCTTCAGAGCCAAAGTGCTCGATCTCAAGAACAGAATTGAGGCTTCAATTGTGATTTGGAAAGAGGAAGATGGTCCAAAAGGATGGGAAGTCATCATGGAGTTCAGCCATAAGCGTGGAGAAAAGAGAGCTCTTTTGAAGAAAGAGCAGAAACTAATGCTACTCATACTAAACATCATTTCCCAGGACTCCCCCAATCCGCACTTGACATATCCAAATTCAATACAACAAGGTATAAAACCAAAGAATGTTTAATTAGCGAAGAATCCATCTTTTAACAAGTATCTGACCGAACCAATATCTTTAGGAAACCAAAACAGCTTTTCTCATTATCATTCTGTGTTTTCAGATGTGGACATGCAGTGTTGGAGAGCTATTCCAGGGTACTTGAAAGTTTGGCTGCTGCCATCTTGAACGGATAGATGATGTGATTATTCTGATTCTTTAGCTTCAAAAATATCAGGGGATGAATCAGAAGAGAACCTCTCATCATCAGAAGGGAAGCCAGGGACACCAACATCAATGACATTATTGGATTTATGGGGTGGAACATCGATCAGGGAGATGAAACAAGGAAGAACTCAGATGAGTTCGATGAACTTTTGAGCAAGAACGTGAGAAATTTTTGCAAAGTCTCCTCCAGAAAACAAAAAAATCTCCTATCTGGAGAAACTTGAAGCATTGGATGGTGCATAAGAAGTCCAACAGCACGGCATTAAAAGTGAGGAACTAGTAGGGCAGCTGAGAAAAAATGCTCACCAAATATCTAACTGAGAGGCATTTAAATAATAGGACGAAATCATAGAGAATATAAAGTTTTCTGAGATTTGATATATTTATTTCACAGAAACTCAGGTTTCTGCTGAGCTAGTCCTTTAGGAGTCTTCCTTCCTGTGGCAGGACAGGGAAGTTTCAGCATCTAACTACTATTTAAAGTGGGTGCAAGGGGTTTTACAGCTTCCTATTTTTTAGCTAGTGAACATGAATATAAGATACCCTTCACTGGAAAACACTCGCTTGGGCCTTGGCTCTGATGATTTGATGGTTTTATAAAACTCTCAGTTTTACAAAGCTATGTTTCAACACAGTGCATAGCAAGAGTTTAGAACCAAAGGAAGTCATTGGACCTTGTTGTATAAAAACAATATACTTGATGAACATCACATGTTTGAAATGAAATAACTTTTTTTTATTTAAACTTCTAAAAAGCAAATACACAGGACATAACATGAGTTATAGGATACACCAACCGTTGACATACACAAGAAGTGAAGAACCAAGTGTTGCCTGTATAGGTGCACAATAAATCTAAAACAACAAATCTTACCCCCTAAGACCAACAGATAGTTGCTCCGCAATCCAATCCGCAAACAAGTTAACAGGAATCAAAGTCCAAACTGCCACACGAGGACTCAAATCTTAGGAACACCTGTCCAAAATTAAATTAAAGCTGATTTATTTTTTGTAATGCAACAGTGATATAAGTAATTCACAACGACAGAAGAATCATCACTGCCAAAGCCTAGCTATGAGCACTTGAGCAGTCACCAATTATAACTGAAATTAAATTGAATATATAAAAGAATAGAACTGTCATTTTTGTCACTTAGATGTGGACCAATTCTGTTAGTCAAAGGCTGGCATATGTGGACTAAGGCTTTGATTGACTTGATTTGAAATGCTGATTGAAATGCTGGCATAAGTTCATGTAATTTTGGCTGAACATATGATTGTGAAACCAACAGAAGAAAACATGAAGGCATAACATTGGTGAAAGAATGATAATTATACATGAATTCAAATGACGGGTTTAACTGTAAAAGGAAAAGGGAAAAAGATGTAATCTTCCAGAAGATGAACTACAAAGTATCAATTTTGAACTCAGCAAACAAAAGTCAAAACACACAAGATACTAAAGGTTGAAACCACAAACAAACATATAGCCCTATCATTATCTACATTGAACCAAACCCGACCAATTTCATATTATTAGGCAAACAAATACTAAAAAAGACTAAAACACAACAAAAATACAATGGGACAAGAAGTTCAAATGTTGCAAAATCGAAGGTATACCAACAATAAACCAACTAAGAGAATGATTAGTTCAAGGTATTAGGTTACCATTCACAAGGGGCAAAAATTGCACAAAGTGGAAGACTTGAAAATTCCATGAATCCTTAGATGGCAGCATAGAGGAACATGGCAGGAGGACYCACAATCAATTTAGTATGGGCTACTAGCCCACTAGTAAATCAGTATTCGTTATCAGCTAACCTCTCCAACCTTGAGGTGCTTCTCTGATTTATTTAWTTTTCCTTCATCAAAGTTCTTTCTTTGTAAAACGGATGTACAAATATTCTGAGATTGGACTATGTGTCAAGAAATTCTTTGCATATTGGAGTAGCTCTTTCTAAAGAAAGACAGATAGAAGAATACTCGCTGATAGCTTATTGAAACTCTCTGTGCCAGCACACCGTACCAAAGGCATGTGGAGAAAGCCAACTATAAGTAACACAGGAGTTTAGTTTCCCCTTGGGAATTCTACTAACACATTTCATTTCATATAAATTGAGAGCCAAAACAGTGATGATAGACATTGGAATTTGCAACCAAAAAATTTTGCGGATGTACATACATGCGGAGCCTCTTGCCTTCAAAAAGGGGGATGATATCTGGGTAATGCATGAACATATCTAGCTAGAAAAATGGTTATTGGATATGAGATCTTGGAGAAGAATTTCAACTTGGTTTGAATTAGTTCTACAAAGTTTACTAACAAAGGGATAGCATATGTTTTCCCTAAGCTCATTGCCAAGTGATAACATGGAATTTAAAACAACAAGAGCAMCATCCAGCTCATTCTGCTTTAAAAGGGAATGAATGAGTTTCAAAAAGATCTTCCTCCTTGGAATTAGCTTCCTARCTAGCATCGCTAACAACCAATGTACCCCTTCAATTGGCGAACCTTCTTTGCACAATCCATCTATAATACACTCACGGTTGTATATTGAAGGTTCAATGCCCCTGTTCACCATATCTATCAACAGCTCCTTTGCTAGTGTGGTTTTTTTCAGCAAACAATGTTGTTCGATTAAAGGTGTATATGATGAGGTTGAAGGTTGCAAACCATGCGCCAAAAGCTCTTTAAAGAGTTCTTGACTCTTATCCAAATTCCCTTGCCTGCAGAAACCTCGGATCAAAGAGTTGTATGTAAGTACATCACATTCAACACCCTTCTGAGACATTTCTTTAAACAAAACACATGCGTGCTCCGTCTTCTTATTTTTGCACAATCCAGCAATCAAGGTGTTATAATTCACCAAGTTCAGTTTATAACCTCTTTTGGACATCTTTTTTTTCAACCGCAAAGCCTTTGGAAGTGCATCATTTCGAAAATAACAATGCATAAGCACATTATATGTATACACACTAGGATTTATATCCAGCTGTTGCATTTCAAACCAGAGTTTCTCAGCTTCTTTAATCCATCTCATCTTACAAAGACCATGAATCATTGTCGTATACATCACCAAATTAGGAGCATGCCCTCTAGACTTGAGATCAYTAAAAATCCTATAACCTTCAGCCACTAACCCATACTTGCAGAGACCATATATTATTTCTTGATAAGTAAAATTATTAGGGTTATGATTCGTTTCAATCATCAAATGCAAAATCTCCGAAACCCTGGAAAACTTCGCATCCTTAGAGAGACCACTAATCAATTTGTTTAGAGCTGCAATACCAGGAACAATCCCACCGTCCCAAAGTTGTCGAAAAAGCTCGTAACCCCTATCGACATTTTCATCAATACAAAAAGCTTCAATCAAACACCCAGCAGTCCCAACATCAGCAACAATTCCACAACTTATCATCTCCCCATACAAACCCCAGACAACATCAGTCCTCTTAAACTTAACTGCCATCGAAATGGCACGATTCCAAGTCGCAGTTGATGGGCAAATCCCCAAAGTTTTCAACTTTGCAAACAAATAAACACCCTCATCAAGAAAACCATCAGTACACAAGCAGTAAATCATAGACTCAAATGTAACTGGGTCGCATTCAATCTCAGGAAAAGAGTCCATAATCGAAAGAGCAGGAATTATAGCCTTAGATTCAACAAGTGCACCAAACAAAGACTTCAATGTAATGGGATCAGGGGTGAACCCAGAATTAGATGAAASCCAATTGAAAAACCTAAGTGAAAGAAAGGCATTGTTTTGGAGTTTGAATACCTCATTGAAGAAACTGGGGTCTGAGAAATTGAATGATGGGAAGTGGGAAAGGAGTGTGGATTCCCAACGTGGGCGAGTGCGGATTATCTCGCAAACTTCAGCAGCAATCTTGGAAATCAAATGTTGTTGTTGTTGAGATTCAGTTGTGATTGTTGAATATTGAAAGTAGGGTTTAGGGTTTTGGCGAAGAGAAGAGATGAAGAAAGTTGCGCGCTTTGCCATGGAAGTAGCAGGGTGTGAGATTATTCACTGGTGAAACGACAGAGTGAATGACATCTATATAATCGTTTCGACTTTTTGTTTAATCGTTAATTGTTGTTACTTTGACTTCGAATTTTAACTAGTTCACTTATGGTTCAATAGTCATAGGGAAATTCATGGTCCATACCTTGGATATGCAAACAAAACTATCCAGTGGGTAAAATGGACATTTCAGCTTGACTTCTTGTTTGAACGGGGTTAGGACATAAGAACCTTACCGTTTTCAACTTCCCGTTTTCTTAACTCTCCCGTTTTCTTAACTCTACGTCTCTACCCTAGCCTCATCTTTCCTATTCTTTTGCAATTACTCAAACTAGGGCTGTTAACGAGCCGAGCCGAGACAGCTTGCAAGGTCGGCTGGTCGTGAGCTGGGTCGAGGCTCGGCTCGAGCTCGAAGCTCGTCGAGCCTCAATTTTGAGCTCGGCTCGAGCTCGTTAGCTCGAAATGGGAGCTCGGCTCGAGGTCGGGCTCGAGCTCGAAGCTCGAGGCTCGAACTCATTTAAAGGCTCGGTTAAGGGCTCGATTAAAAGCTCGTGTAAAAACTTGTTTAACTAATTTTCATGACTCTAACTTCTAAATCTTTTAATTTTCAAGTTTCAACTTACAATTTCCAACAAACTATTCTACCAAATCCAAGTATATAAAGCCAAATTTCATACTCTTGCAAATATTTCATGTCACACTTACAAAATCTAAAACAATTTAAACCAAATAAGATTAACACACAAGTAATCTTTGTTTATGGGCTTGAGATTGGGCTTAGTTAATGTGAAGATTTTTTTTGAAAAAAAAATTAATACAATTAAAGTGTGAAATATATAAAATGATTATATTATTTATAATAAATAAATTATTCGAGCTGGCTCGCGAGCTTTCGAGCCGAGCCTAGCATAGCTCGTGTATCGGTCGTTATTCACGAGCCGAGCTCGAGCTCGAGCCGAGCCCATCGAGCCGAGCTTTGACCGAGCTTTGACCGAGCCGAGCTCGAGCAGCTCGCGAGCAGCGTCAGCTCATTAACAGCTAATCAAACTCACCAGACATCCCTCTTCTTTTGAAATAATTGGATAACTCCCACCAGTCCCAAACTCCCAATCCACAGTTCGAGAAGGTTTCCCACTCCTCCAGTGCATTGCCGTCGACTTGTTGAGGCCTTATCTGTCTTCAATAACTGATCGCCAACAGAGCTCTTCACATAGCCGTCTTCAATCATATTCAATTATTGTTCGCCAAGAGAGGCTCTTCACATAGACCTCTTCAATCATATTCGATTCAAGTCCGCTGAAGTTATCTTGTCCCAATTTGACCTTAGTCGTCAGGTTTGTTTTGTCATCTATTGCTGCAATTTTCTCCACCTTTCTTTTAAATTCTTCGTTTTCGTGGATTTTGTTGCATTTTCAGTTGATTTTAGCGTAATTCGATTTGATTTATATGCTATAAACTGATACGTATGTTTGGTGAACAGTGATTTATTAGTTGCCATTTCATCTTGTGTAGTTGTTGGACCATGATTTCCCTGTTATTGTGGGTGTCAAGTTTTATAACTTTGTATACTGGCTGAGTAGATTACAGTGTAGTGATGTCAGGTCTGGTGATGGTTAGATAGATCAGTTTTCAATGAGTCTCTGATAGAGTGTTGGGTCTGGTAATGGATCTCCCATGTCTGGTGTCAGCTTCACACTGGAGTCTAGAGTAACCTCAGAGGTTTGTTCTTGTGTGACCAATTCTTTGATGAGGTCCTTTGCATACTTTTCTTGAGAGATAAACAATCCTTGTGAAGTCTTGCTTACCTCAATCCCTAGGAAGTACCTCAATTGCCCCAGATCCTTCATTAAGAAATTAGAGGTCAAGTATGATTTCAAGGCTTCAATTGCTGTTGTGTCATTGCCTGTGATGAGTAAGTCATCCACATATACAAGCACAACTACAAATATAGATTTCTGTTTGAATGGTAAATAGGGAGTATCCTGCCTTTGATTGTCTGCAATATTGATCATTAAACTCAGTGCAAACTCACAAACTTTCTGATCACATTGAATGAATCAGATTTGCTCTCAGCAATTGAATCCAAGTTGCTCTTGACAATCATCCACAATGGTGAGAAAATACCTGTAATTACCCCTGGTTTGAACCCTATATGGTCCCCAGACATCAATGTGTAGCATTTCAAATATATTTTTTGCATGCAGGCACAAACATCACATTTTTGAGTTCTATGTTTCATTCACATTGACTGTTCCTTATAAGTCACACATGAGGTTTTTTCATTAGGCAGAGTAATGATGTAGAGTTTGATAACTCTAATGCAGCAGCCTACAATGGCTGATTTGATGACTATGAAGATGATGAAATAGAGTTGATAACTTGGGAATGATGTGTATATTGATTGTGTTGCGGCACAAGCAGTTTCTAGCAGTCATTCAGTGCCTTCTTTCTGCTTTTCATTCTGTTGTGGTGTGTTCACACAACTAGTTTGGTGTTGTATTCCTTGTTCTATGAAGAGTTCCTGCATTTGCCTTTCAATGAATTCTCGAGCATTGTCAGATCTCACCTGTTTGATTTTACTCTCAAATTGTGTCTTAACATAGCTAGTGAAGCCTTTCAACACCTGCACCGCATCATTCTTGTGTTTCAACAAGTACACCACGGCTCTTGAGAAGTCATTCAGTTTTTCCAGTTCCTCCCATAAAGAATACATTTTGTGTAATAATCACTTACTGTTGAGCCATTTTGTTTTGTGTCAAAACACGCTTGCTTAGTCTGTATTGTGAGATCCTTTACTCACAGTGAATCTTCTCTCAAGGTGCTGCCAAACTTCTTTAGCTGTAGTGAAATAGATCAGACCTCTTAATGTTTTCACTCATTGCACCATGGAGCCAAGAGATTAAGCATTGTTGCATGAATAGTTAAAGCATAGTCAAGATACGTGAAGCTAGATAGTTTAAGTGGAGGGTGGACTAAAATGAATTTGAACTTAGCTTTAGGTAATTAAAATGATCTAAACAAAAATATATAGAGCTAGCACTTGTTAAACTGAATTTTTGAGTTAAGAAGAATATGAATAGAAACTGGACCATTTTTGGTTAAAAGGAAATATGCTTTCTTTGATAATGTTTTTCTTTCAATACCTTAGCACCTCTGCTTTTGTGCTTACTATATTGCCTATTAGGTTTGCTTGTTGGGAGAAAAAAGTACCAGCATATATTTCATGACATTGTAGATTCCTAGATACCCTAAGCAAGATTCCCCACGCGTCTTTCCACCTATATTTCATGATATGTAATCCATTCAAATGTTTGCATGCATTTCAATAAATGACTTTAATTGCGTACAACGTGCTTTCGTGGGCGTCTAGGGAAGATACCCGATGATAGATGGGGCGCAATCACACGCAAACGAACATCAAAATCAATTTATCGAAATGCTAATGATGAAGAAAGTAATGAACCGTATTCCAGCTAATGATGCATTTTGTTGTTGAATTACTTGGAATAATGTCTGTTGTTGAAAAATGTAGCACTCGGACCAATGGAGGATGGGGAAGTGGCTGAATCCGTTTGTGGCTACTGAATAATGATGACAAATTGAAAGCAAGGGATTAAGAGATTCAAAAAACTTATACTTTTATATATTAAACACTCATCAAGAAGCTAGACATCATCCAAGATGCACAAATGCCAGATGCAACATGTAGGCAAATGTTAATGAGGGATATTGATAAGCATGTGTTTCAGCAGAGATGTTAAATTCATGAAAAATATTTCCCTACAATTAAAAAGGATACAGAGTTTGT
Organism: Bassia scoparia; assembly: GCA_008642245.1. Taxonomy (NCBI): domain Eukaryota; kingdom Viridiplantae; phylum Streptophyta; class Magnoliopsida; order Caryophyllales; family Amaranthaceae; genus Bassia; species Bassia scoparia. Next base: position 103,367 of record SNQN01000603.1, read on the forward strand.
CCTGCTGCAAGGCAGAGTAGAAATTCTTGTAAATACATAGAAAGAGCTGAAGCCAGTGACAATATGATTACATGAAACTCTCTCATATTCTATCTCTCTCTTTCTCTCTTACTGAAATTGCACTAGTTCTAACAGATCCATCAAGATTCAAGGAAGCTGTTGCTCATCCCACTGGGTAAAAGCTATGAATGAAGAGATAGAGCCTTGGAAATGAATGTCATGGAAATAGTGCCCTTGCCACAAGGAAGAGAGTATTGGATGCAAATGGTTGTATAGAACCAAAAACTAAGTGTGGATCATTTAGGGTATTGGTTGTGTGCAGTGCATTTGATAAACAGGATGCCTTAAAGTATTGGTTATCAGTCTCCTTTTGAAGATTATTTGGTGAAAAACCAAGTGTGGATCATTTAAGGTATTTGGTTGTCTTTGTTATGTTTCTACCTAAAATCTCATAGGTCAAAATTTTCATGAAAATCATCTGCCTTTTCATTTTGTTTTCAATCTGATTCTGTAGCACATCCTATTTCTTCCAGCCTCCACTCCTTATAATTTCACTGACCATTTTGACATGCCTGACCTTTTCAATTAATCAAAATACATCAGTTCCTAATTCCACATGATAATTCTGCAGCCTTACCTGATCCATCTTGGATTCACCAAATCATAATTCAGCCAATACTATTTCTGATTCTGGAACTGGTTCTCTTTTAATTCTTTGCAAATCTAAACTTTCTGACCCTGATACAATGGCTCAATTACAACCACCTCCATTCCTATCATCAATATTATAGAACACCTAGTTTTTTTGCAAGCTTCTCAATCCTACTTGGGTAGAAGCAATGAACAAAGAGATTCAGCTTGAGAATAATCACTTGGGAAACATACTCTTCTAAGGATAAGAAGGCAGTGGGTTGTAAATGGGTTTACAAGGTAAAGCGGGAGATGGTTTCTTGAAAGGCTAAGGCAAGGTTGGTTGCACAGGGTTTCACTCAGAAATATGGGTTTGTATGAGGAGACATTTCTCCGTTGTGAATGGCTACAATAAGGTGTCTTTTAGCAGTTGCTGCACGACAATGGTCTCTAATCAGCTTGACTATAACAATACCTTCATGGTGATCTCCATGAGGAGATATATGCCAGGTCATCTTTTCTTTTAGGATTGATGACATGTAATATGTTTTCAGTTGAGTTAGTTAAGTATGTTTTATGCATCTATGGCATTTGGTTTTAGCCTGCATATTCAACACTATATATTGTTTGTACATTTGTTATTATTCTGCTTGATATGTTCAAGGATGTTTCTATCACATGTTTTGAAAACAAATTTGTCATTATACTAGTTTGCTTACATTATTTAAAACAAAATCACCAAGAATAGCAATTAAAGTAAAAAAATTAATCGAAATATATATGATGAGTTCAAAATAAGTAATAAATAACCAACCAATTCCAGTAATCTCTCCTCATATAATCATTCAAACAAACAAATAAAAGGATTAATTCAAAAGATAAAAGGGTATAGATTTTGGAAGTGCTTCATAAAATTGGGACAAACCAAAACAACACAAAACACATACTTCGTAGATTAAGGGAAAATGGTGAATACTTAAGTAAATTGGTGTAGATGAGTTCAATTTAGGCATTTAGTATGAGTTACTGTAAAGTACRGGTGCAGCATTCCTCAAAACCACCAACACCACCGTCATCTTCACCTGGTTCCTCATCGTCGCAGCATTCAACACCCCCGCTTTGGAGTTGCGCTCTTGCGTTGATATCTCCGACCTCCTGCACAACATTGCCGATACTCTCAAGCCCAGCTATTTCTGATTCCATCGTTGATGCAATTTGCATATAGAATGAACTCAGGGAAGCAAGGAGGGGTCGAAGGAAGTAAAGAGGAGAACAAATTACAAAAGTTGAAATGGTAGTCAACTATAACCATTGTTACTAAACCATGGTGAAATTGTAACGGGAATCACTTTGTCATCCCGTTTTCTCACTAACAGAGAAGGCCATGCGCCTGTTAGTAAATTGTCACCTTAATTACGAAAATGTCATGGGATATTTGCTACCCATATATCCAAGGTATGGACGGGGAGGACCCGTCATAGGGAAATAAGATCCATAACAATTGATTTTAGTTTAATTGAATTAAGTTTTGTTTTCGAAGTTGAAGAAGGCTTCAACCCCACCTTTGATTTTGTACTTAAAAGTTCGAATCCTCGCACAATTAAAATAAGCCATGTACAAATTGGTTTTTTTCATAGATTTATGCAAGAAATTTTTCAAATAAATATTATTTTAAATACCGTAACACATAATAAACTCACTCATATTGATCCCCTAAAAAAGACTCACTCAAATTGATGGTTGTTAATAAACACGACGATGTGGAAGATATACAAAGAAAGTTCAATATGCAACGATCGTATCATAGAATATACGGAGTAAGTTTTTTTAAAAAAAAAAAAACAAAATCAATTTATATGCATTTGTTTGGATTGATATACTACGTATTAAAGATGAAATCAAAATTGAATAATTATAATATAAATATAGCTATATATAAAATAGTTCTAATCAAGCTCAAAATACTTTTCTCTCTGCTGAGTGCTACGGTTCTCTTTCACAAGTTCGTATAGGTCGAAAATAATCAAAGTTTCAAAATTTGACTATTTTCAAGCCTTTTGCTTAATTTTTTTCTAGTTTTATGAGTTTTGTGTTTTGTTTCTTGAATGATTGTCAATTCTCCTATAGTGGGATATACGCTTCGTTTGGTTATTGAGACTAAATGGTTAGAATTAAAATGAATTTTTAGTGTAATTACTACCAACAATCAAACKGAGCATTAGAGTTTGTTCCCCTCCATTTGTGAGATTTACACTATGTTTATAAAATGGAAGGAAATGAAAGGATGAGAAAGGGAGGGAGACAAGCTCCCTTGTTTGGATAACATGTTGGGGGAGGGAAGGGAGGGAGAAGGATGTATCCATTTCCCCTCCTCCTTTAATAAAGACAATTCCTTCAAAATTGGAGAGATTTGGAGGAAAAATTGAGCTATCATRTCCTCCACTTTCCCTCCTCTCCCTTTCCCTTCAAAATTAGAGTTTCTTCAATAATTGTTAAATTCTAACGTGGAAAATTGTGTTCATTGATGGTGATTCGTGCHATTTCGAATCATATGTCAGGTCAAAGAGTACAGTATGTTGAATCAAGTGTTCTTCGATTAAAAGACTACCAAAAATCGTTAGATTCCTGTAAAAYACTGCATAAGATAYCGTTATAAGAGAAAAMGATATTCTCTAATGTTTAATTTGACTTGCGATTGTATTCTTTTGTATATGTTGTATGACTTATTATTTATGAAATCTTTCTTCCGTTTAAAAAAAAAAAAAATCAAAGGTCAAAAACCAAAATAAATCAACTAGGTAACAACTACCCGTCAAAAAAAGAAAAGGAAAGGCGGTGATTACAAGGACGGGTGATCACTATGTAGTTGATTTATTTGACCTTTATCACATTTTTTTGTTTTTTTTGTTTTTTTTTATCACATATCTTATATACAAGGAATTAGTATAAGATTAATCTGCAATTGGGTCATCAACTGAATCGTCATTATAAATCACCTAGTATGAGCCTTGCAGCTGCAAGACAGGTTAAAGAAAACTGAGTGGTGATTAACAACATTTTAGGAAAATCTAGATAGTTAAGCGGATAACMAAATTTAAAGTGTCTAGGTAGTTATCGACAAAATTTCCATTTAGATAACTAATTTYGAAAGAAAAAGGCRGTGATATTCAAAGACAGRTCTTATGAACAATGATGACATGCTATAATTAGTCCCATTTATTCCATTAAACTCAGGAAAAGACAAGTTTTTTCAATAAACCTGAGCTCAAGCCAATTACATGTAAAGTCCCAAAGGATCAAAACTTTACTAGAYACAAGCAAAATAAATGTGTTTGGAAGTTGGAACTTCTTCCGGAGTTCTTGATCTAGGCAGCTCCGGTAACAGCAGCATGTATTGCATCAGCAAGATGGGGCACAGTCCGAGAACTCAGACCAGCCATGCTTATCCTCCTGCACACTCACACAAATCAGTTTTCAGATACAGTGGCGTTATAAAAGTATCATTAACAAAATGGCTTACAGCCATAATCTAGTATCACATCATCTTTTTGCTAGAGCAAGGAGGACTTTYCGTCAATAGAGCTAAGCTGAGTCTAKTCTGGATTACTGGTTCAAGAAATAATTGTCATGCCTTAAAATGTAATGCTACTCTCCAACCAGTTGAAGCACAGGTATAGTAGTCACATAGAACTCCTAAGTTAACATCCAGATTGGGACAAGAAAAAGTGCTAAGTCGTTTGGTTGTCCAAATTTACCATGGGCAAACAAAATTCCCATGAATTTCATTTTGACCTTATTGTTTGGTTGACACAAAAAATGAATATYGAGGCGTTGAAAATTTATGGGAATTTAAACTTCCCACACAACATGGGAATTTACTTACCGCACAATCCTTTGGTAAGTTAAATTTCCATGGGAATTTACTTCCCCCATTACAAACCAAACAAATTTGTTAAATTCCCATGAATTTAGTGTTGGAATTTGATTCCTACAAATTGAGACTTCATGGAAATTTCCACTTCCCTAATAAACCAAATGACTAGTAAAAATTTCTTACCCATCAGATGTCATGTAGATATGATACTCTTTGTTCATGAAATTGACTTGTTCAGCATTCAAGCCAGTGAAAGTAAACATCCCAATCTGCTTAATAATGTGACTCCAGTCTCCAGGTGTGCCTGTCAAAAAGATTTGCAACTAATTTTAGTACATTAGTGACATGCATTTGCAGATATGTCACAAAAGAGGAAATAAAGAGTTTTTTAAATTTTTTAAAAAAACAGTCACTACAGTTGCAAGATTTAAAAATTCGGAATTTAAGACTGAAGATTGACCATCCCCTTCATGATGTTATACATGTGCAGATCCAATACAAAGATGGACCAGCAACACGAACATGAGTAACAACTCACCTCTTGTAGTTAATGCATCAAAGAGCTGTTGGCGCATGCTGATGATTCGATCCGCCATTGCCTTCAGCTCAACAGTCCATTCATCATAAAGATCCCTGAAGCATCCAGACATTCAAAATCCAGGTTGAGTAAAAGTTCACCAAAATCACAAAAATCATTCAACTGATTTCTCAATGGCTTTAAACATTTATGACAGCAATCAAACTATCAAAATAACTCAACAKGATACACATTATAAAAATTTCTTTATACATCAGCAAAACAAATTGGTGTCACGGTTCACAAGCTTAAATGTTGGAAAGTTGAGTATAATATTAAATGGAATACATTAATTTGCAAATYACCATATAATGCACCACTTAAGGTCAGTTTCTATGACAGGTATGGAACTTTTTTACACTTGAACACAAAATTTTCCTTTTCGAAAACACCTTTTGGGTTTGACAGACACAAAACAAAATGAAAATGACTAATACTTGTTAAATAGTTCTTATGTTTCTAATTACTGTAGTATTTCTACTTGATAGACTAAGCAATCTATTGATAATATATAAACAAAAAGAAAACACATACTTATCTTTGAGTATCTTGGCTACAATAGAGGCTCCGTGAATAGGGGGGCTGGAGAACATAGGTCTGACCACAAGCTTCAGCTGACTTTCCACCCTGCTTGCAACATCTGCTGTTTTGCAGACCTACGAAAATAAAATCATCATTAGGATAATAAACTATGATTACTACTCTATATAATGCTTAATCTTCTAATGCGTCAATAGATGAATTATGAAATCCACCAATAAAGATAACTAAAAAATCATGAACATTAATACTAATCCTTGTTCCTCGTCTTTAAAAGCAATTCCTCGGAATTAAAATTGTGTTTTTGCTAAATACGATAGACAATCAAAATTCCAAACATATTAGGATGGTTAACCCAAATTTGAAGATTGATTTCAATATAAGATGGAGCTTTGAAGACCAATCAAGAACTACCTACTTCTCACATCTGTATGGTTGAATAAGTGTAGTTGAACCTAAACCATGCTTGGAATGCAAAATATGAAGTTGCTTCCATATCAAAACCAACTCCAAAACCAGAAAGAGTTCATGCTATTCCAATCAGATATCCAGGGAGAAACTCAATCCATTTACAAATTCTCATGATTCCACAAACTCAAAATCTCACATGAACCATAAAATTAAACAGTTTATAATTAACATCACACATACAAGGACAGAACAACTTGACTGTCAAAACTCAAAACTGAATATACATGCTCAAATGCCCTTTACTAGTGCAGATATAGAATAGGAGTGATAGATCGATTGATACAAAAGCTGATATTCAGATGGATAACTTTTTTGTGGATGTGTGTAACGAGTACTCTGTTCCATAATATGGCAACTGAAAGGGGCACCCCATCCCACCAAAACAACAAAAAGGAATGTTGACTTCTAATCTAAGCAGCGCATAAGCTTAGGACCCTTATGTATATTAAAGTGAAATAGTGCTCGTAGAATACACTAAATACAATGTTGACAGTGTGAGATCACAAATCACAAGCAACAAAATCTAAATTAAAATGACCCAGATAATGCATGCATCAGAACCAAAATGTCTTACAATGCTGAGGGCACCAACACGTTCCCCATAAAGACCCATATTTTTTGCGTAACTTTGTGCTATGAAACATTCACCTCCATCTGCAACAAACATACGAACAGACTTTGCGTCTTCATCAAGATTCCCACTAGCAAAGCCCTAGCATACAAATGATCTTTATGTCAATATATTTTCTATATAACCTCATTCTACAACAGTTTCGATTCAATAGATTGACAATGTCATCGTTATCCAAAAGACCAAAAGTAAACATTAACAAATTGTTGTGTTACCTGATAGGCACTGTCAAAGAATGGCAACAGCCCCTTTGATCTTATTAGCTGCCTTATCTGTTCCCATTGTTCAAGGGTGGGATCAACACCAGTTGGATTGTGAGCACATGCATGGAAAAGCACTATTGCTCCCGAGTCAGCAGCATTTAAATCCTCCAAGAGCCCTGTTTTAGAATTTTATAGGAAAAGAAGATAAATACATAAGAAAGCCACTCCTAATCAATAAAATTTCTAAAGAGTCTATCTAATTGCAYAATCATTCATAACAAAAGGTAAGGATTTATCAGAACTGCACTCAAAAGAAAGGGTTCTAACCTTGTAAGTGTAGACCCCGTGTTGAGGGGTCATAGTATCGGTAGCTCTTTACATTTAGCCCTCCTAATGTGAAAACTTTTGGATGGTTTCCCCATGTTGGTTGTGGAATGTATATTGTGCGCTYAAAAATGGTTACAAAAATGAGTTTCACTTATCCTGGTTTTCAACAATAATAAAATGTAAACCATGAGAACATACTTGATGGTAATGCCTTGCAAGAAATTCAGTCCCAACCCTGAGTGATCCTGTACCAGACAAACACTGGGCAGTAGCAATTCGGTTCTCCAATACAGCAGGGCTGTAGACAATGAAAACAGTGATCTAAGACAAACAGTATTATTAAATACAATGAATCAATGATATAGAAAGAAGAAAAATTTAGCAAAAAGCTATTGTTATATAAAAAAGAAGAGGACATTGCAAATACGTAAKGAATTGAACATCTACTTTAGACTTCTAAACTACAAGGAAAACTGTATCATATTTACTAGGTAATATAACTCTGAAAAACAGCAGCATACATATTGATTAATTAATATTCAGTCAAATAACACTAGGCATCAMCATAATACACCATAAACTGGAATACAACAGAAACACCACTTTTCCTGCATTCCTCCACCAGCTTTTTGGCAGCAAGCAAGCAAGAACATAAAATTATGATGAAGTATAAACCAATAACCATTAAGCCATTCCTAATCACCATTACAGATACAGACCTATGATAACTTACAGTCCCAAGTATTGTATTCTCTCTGTCTCACTTACTCACTACATTTTCTTTATGGAAGTTTTTCACCGTTATTTCTCCCTAAATTTGGGCCAACTTCACTCACCTGAAATTGATAAGGAACAAGTCACCTATACAAATACTGGGGCCATTATATGAATGGTCACCTTAATCACTGTAGGGAAAAAAGGGCTGTTCTGAGATATCCAATATTTACATATGTTATGACTTACGAGTTATTTCAAAGATGTCCCTAACTCAAAAGGCAGGATGTAAAGAAAAAAAGAAGCATAATGGGAATATCCTTTACATATCTCAGAGGTATTATGGTAGGGAAAGTCTATTAAAGCATAATATAAACACATTTCACTTGATGCTGCAGTACCTGGTATATATGGCAAGAAAAGTATACCAAGTGTCATTCCAAGGAAGACAAGCTGTTTAAAAGACTGTCTAGGTCTTAATGGTCAGATATTACAAGTCTAATAGTACGAGTGAAGTTTTGGACCACAACAAATTTTACAGTCACACCCTTGGTCCCTTTTTATTTATGCTATCAGTCTAGATTTTAGATTACAGTAGCCAAACACACAGACCCTTAGTAGAAGGTAATCCTAGTACTCTCTCTGATGCAAATTCTCAGGTGGACTAGAGGGCATAATGATTTTTATGTAACGTCCCATGTTTTCCCGGAGTCCCGGACAACCAAGATTGAAAATCTTATGGTTATTTGAAATATGGCACTATAAAATCTTTATGGTAGTGTATCAATAAATTTACAACAACAATTAATCAGGGTGATGTCCTATTATGTTAAAGGCATAACCAATTAATTAAAGTAATATCTTGTTTAATTGCAGGACATAAACCTAATTTAATCATTATGATGATCACATTTCAAATGCCAACCATAAATCATCCCCAAGATTGGAGCTTTGATAAAACCCAAATTTGCTTCACCTTCAAAGATATTCATCACATTACTTCAACCTCTCAAATCACAAAAATGATCATATGGCACGCATCCCTCCATTCCGAGAACTAATTGTCACATCGTCTTAACATGCCATAATTTTACATAGATACTCAAATAATTGTCCGTTTCTGTTTCCCATCACACAATTCACTACTACACAGTCTACATTACGACAAGTAACAACTTTTGTTGAACATCAGAAAATATTGCTTGACGAAAAAATGCTAAAATTAAAKATCATGCATAAAAATCAACCAGAAAACTCCAAAGGATCACCTATCAGCGCCAAGGATGAGCTTAGCAGTCAATTTATTGAAATCGGCCAACCCGAGAATTGGAAGATACTCCTTCACACGAGAACTAACAACAATTCGAAACGCAAACAAATCAGAAAAACAATCACATACAACAAGAATCGAAGCAAAACAAATGTTTTAGCAAATGATGAACTCAATTAATAATACGATACTTACGGATCATTAACCAACAGTTGCTCAGCTTTCCTAACAACATTTAACACAAGAGGCTTTCCATCCTATCAAAGATTATCAAAACATTCAACAATTTGGTCCAAATAATTCAATTGAATACGAATTGAATAAAAGTGTAATCGATAAAAACCTCAGTTCGATAAGCACCAACTCCCAAATTCAGCTTTGATGGACTAGGATCCTTGTTGTAAGCAACTGTCACCTATTCATCAATGATCAGTGATTAAATTAAGTCTCAAATCATCAAATAAAGGAAAAAACACACTAATCAAAGGAAACCCAAATGTCATCAATGATCAATCGTCTCACATTTCATCAACAAATTTTCATGCAAAGAAAATCGGATTAAGAAGTGGGAAAAGAGAGAAAGAATACCCCTAAAATGGGATCTTCGGGAGCTTGAACAACATTAGCGAAGACAGAATCCATGAAAGAGAATTTTGGAGAAATCAAAATGAGAGAATTGAATTACGAAGTAGGAAGGAAAAAAAAAAAAAATCGACGCTTGAGTATTATAAAATAAGGAGTGACGCAAAAAACAGTGGGCGCTGCGGTATATAAACAGATTAATGAAAAGTTGGCTTGGAGGAGAGGGAAAGGAAAAAAGCAGAGCTTTTCAATGARGCCAACTTCCATGCTTTCAAACTCTCACTWTCACTGTTCTTGCCTGCCCSCCRGCCACGTGTTATGCTTTGTCTTTGTATGACATGGCGTTGCCGGTTTTRCACGGCGAATTTCAGTCCACTTCAGTTCAATTTATGTCAYATCACTTCAATTATTTTAGCTCACTTRTATTGTAGTTACTTCAGGCCATTTCATTACTCTAGCATACTTCGGTTAAGTTTAGCCGAAATTCTAAAAAGAACGAGGTCTAAGTACTCAATGTTTTCCAAAGTGTAAAATTGGTTTTATCGTGGATTCTTTATTTAAGTCAACGGGTCATTACTACAATACAAATAATAATGGGGTGACATATTCGAACCTTTGATCTATTGTATAGGATAAATGTTAACGTTAAGGCATCGCTTGGTACGAGGATAATATATTAAACGGTAATAAAAGTCAAARTTGAGAAAATKAAGGTGTTTATAGGTAAAAATAAAGGGATGGAGTGATAGTGAAGAGGTTAAAGTGGTGGAGGYGAGGAAAGGGAAACTACTACCCTCATTTGGGGAGATAGTTACCCTCTTCTTTCTTTTTTAGTCACAAAAAATGTAATTATRCACATATTGGGGTAATAATTACCRACACTAGGGTAATAGTTATCCARATATTGGGGTAATAATTACCCCCACTTCTTTCTTTTTTAGTCACAAAAAAATGTAATTATCCCTCTATCACCACCTTAACTCACATGTTTTCTTCTCAATTCTTCTTAGTTTTATCAAGTTTGACTTTTATTACCACTTTAATATATTACCCCATATCAAACGAGACCTTAAATAGGGATAGTATTGGAGTTTGATTTGGATAAATATGTTAATATTGAATTTAATTAGAAATTAAATCAAGGATCGATAAATTCACTAGAGATTAGAGAGGCTGTGATACCATATTAAAGTGGAGAAATATTAGAGAAAACGGCTTAAGCTTTGTATTGAATAATAACTCCTATATATACACAATATATCGAAAAACCTAAATAGCCTAAAACTCCTAAACTACTAGAAAAACTTCCAAAGATACAATATTAACATATTTATCCAAACCAAACTCTAATTGATAGATGTACACCAAAGAGAGACTAGAAAAAGGTTATAAAAAAAAATTTAAGGGAAAAAGGAGAAATTTAATTATAACTTATAAGTAGCCATTGCGCAAGGAGGAGGATTATCATGAGTGAAGACAAAAAGGGTTAATGTAATACAAGACAAATAGAGAAAATTTGTTGCCTAGAGGGAGTGGTGTAAGTATTAACAACATTTTCAATTTTATTTTGGCATTTAACAACCTTTATCTTTTTTTTTTCTTTTTTTTTTGGTCGAGATCAAGTCTCAAGGCTATTCTTCGACCTTATATTTTAAACACAAGCCTTAGTAAGTGAGTATTACACATAGAAATCTAATCTACATTATCACAAACACAAGCGTTTGTGAGTATTACACGTAGAAATCTAGATTGTCACAATTCACAAACACTAGCGTTAGCCGTTAGGTCAGGACGTCAGGTGTAGCTGTAGCTGTGCACCAATGACCAATTCATTCCTTCATCTCTCCCTCCCTCGCTATCACTTTGTCACTCGTCATTCTTCAATCTAAGTCAATTTTATTCATCTCCATCACACCAATGACACAAAGAAAAAAAAACTTTTCATCCATCTCTTTCCTACCTTTTCACTCTGTCCCACAACACTTTCTCTCTCATTCATCTCATCTTTTTTTTTTAATTTACTGTTTTATTTGTTTATAAGTTTGCATAAAACTGAATTAAGACTAATAATTAATTAACATTAGTAGTTAGTTAATCGTATTAAATAATTATATCAGACTAATTTTAAATTTTTGGAGTAATTAAGAAAATCGGATTAATTAATTTTGTGGCACTAATTTAAAGTGAATTTAAGTGGGTTTGTGAACTAAAATCAACATTTTAAAAAAAAAAAAACCTGAAAATTACCATAATTTAAAACTAAGAAAAAAGTAAGAAAAAATTAATTTAGGTGGATAATTTGCTCATTTACATTGGAAAAGTGAAAACCTACGCGAGCCCCACTGCTTTTCGTCGTATGAAGACCAAAACCAAGACGAGCCATGGAAAGACAATTTGGGTCATGGCAATTTTCATTGGTGCATGCAATGACCATTTTGGTCACATGATGACAAGACCATTTTGGTCATTGGTGTATGTGCTCTTAGRGYGTATTACACCTAAAAATCTAGATTGTCACAAATAAACGTCACAATCTAGATTGTTGGTGARCACAAACAAARTAGAYGTAAATAGCATTATAGCAACTAYATTATGRCGGTGCAATTTGCACAGGGAATAAAAAATAATATACTAAGCATAAATAATTAACTCTAATTGTGTTATACARCATRGAACTTTCATAATACATATWATCTTAAATGTATTCGTTGATTATCTAAAATGTAATCTTAATTAAAAAATTATATTCGATGTTTTTTCTTAGCTTGTTACAATATTCTACAACTGCTAAATAATTTTCATAAAAATAATGCAAGTCTATACAATATTTAACATATTAGATGTCGTTAGGTCATTTTGAAAAAGAAGTTCGGCAAGATTTATGATGTGGAAAAAACGAGTTGGGATCTCTTCATTTCTTTTCTCCATTTCCTATCCTAAGATTTTGACACCTAATTTATCATTAAAATCAAAAATTCAAAAATCCCCTCCATTTCCCTCTTCATACATCATCAACCATTAATTTAGGAAATGGACCATCCATTTCCTCTAAGAAATGGAGAGAATCTTAACTCGGAAAAAACATTTTATTTATTATGAAAAAAAACACCATTTTATTTAAAAAAATTATCTACAGTATATCACTATTATACATAAAAGAACTAACTACAAAGTCTATTTTTTTTGGAAGGAAATAGCTAGAGTATTTTAAAATAAAAATGGTAAAAGAACAAAATAAATGAAGATGTTTAATATAAAAAATAAATAAATTGGTTTTTTTTGTGTGTGTTAAGAGAATTGATCCCAAAATCTCCTGAAATCGGGAGGATAACTTTAACCATTTGATCAATAAATTGTGAAAGTGGAAAAAAACATTCAGTGAAAACAAAGAGGGGTTAGTCGGGGTGATTATTTACTAAGTTTTTGTTTTCTATTTTACAATTTATTTATTATTTTTCTTAATTGGGGTATTTTGGGAGATAAAATTGAGATTTTTTTAGAAAAAGGCATTATTTTTTATTAATGAGTTTACATGAGTGAATCAGTGRGAGACAAGAGGGAAAATGCAGAAGTGTATGAACTATAAAGGGAGTGAGTTAACATTGCTGAGACACTTGAAAAGCATGTAYACATGTAATTCTATTATAAGCTATCTCATCAGATCAACGTCAATAGCAGACAATGTCAAAAGTACTTGTCTCTTTGATAAGATTGTAACAMAATGTAAACTTTGATGGCTTAAATAAATGACAGGGTACTAAAACCTGCCTCTTTGATATCTCAAAAGGCATCTTGATTGGAGTTCGAATTCGCATACWCAGATACACTACTACCCAGCAAGAAGAGAACCAAGAATCAGTGATCAATCTTCGGTACATCCGAAGCAGAATACAGCATCTATCCTACAAGTGCAGGAGTGCAYCCAACCAAATTTGCATCATCGGACATTTCAGACATATTACTGATATTACAACAAMTACATTACATTTGGATTGCACATATCATTCCGCTGATCTCTTAAGCTTAAGCATTCTAGATGGCTCCCATCTGCTTCTTCTAAGAATCGACATGATCTCTTTCTCATTCATAGATTTCCGCTGCATTGACTGCAGAATTCTTCTGAAGCCGCCTGGTTTTTTACTTTCCTGCAAGTTCAGTCACAAATCATAAGCCGGTTTCTGTGAAGTAATAATTTCTAGATTAAAGAAGACCATGGCTCGACCATACATACCTGGAAATGGAAAGAAGGGTTCCTTATTAACTTGGGTGCGGCTGAAATTCCATCATGAGCAGGCATGACTAAAAWACGTTTGATGCTACATTGMTTAGATATATAACCAAAGAATCATGAAAGTGAGGTTTCAAGTCTTCAATGTATAACAGAAATGTGTTACCACTTACCAGTGATTTCTTTGGCTGCAATGTCAAGTGGTGAACTTGGACTTGTACCCAGATTTAGTTTGTTAGCGCTTGTATACATYAAAAGTGGCATATCATCATCAGTCTTGAACTCCTCCTCACTGACTCTTATGACATCAGTTATCCGTTTAGGTTCTCTGAAAACATAGGATTTTATCAAATAATTCGCATGTACAATCCTAAAACCAATATGCCAAATTGCCAATAATCCTTGGTCTAGTGGTTCAACCGTTTAGGTTTGTATCTCACTACTCCAGCAGATGTTATGGTATGGTAAGAAACTTCTTATTCCGAATAGTATGATTTATGACATAAAGTTGGAAATGGTTTGGTTTGGTTGATATAGATGCCAGTGCTTAAGTGAAATTTCTTGTACTTGTGCAAGTGTTAACCCATACCAGAAAATAATTTCAACTTCATGAAAATGATAATATCTATTGCTCGCCGCTCTTGCAATTGGGTCGTTGCGACGCCTTGGTAAACAAATAAGATGATACTTACAGATATCTTGCACAAAAAAAATAAGGCTCGAGAAAGAATACCTTGAATCTGAGCTCGGCTCTTTACTTGAATTAGCTGTTCAAAAGGAAGAAAGATGTTTAAACTTCTCATCATGAAAATTTARAAGTGTTTCTGAAGAAACACATGCACGCACACACAGGACTTACACGGAGGTGAGATATATCGCGGGTGAAATCTTGGCAAATCCGTACTCCATCGAATTTTAGTGAGGGTGAAATTCTGATAGTATTGATCACACGAACCAAGTTTCTGTTCCAACACCYAGTAAAGCAAACAGACATGCAAAGGTATGATAAGTATGARTGTATGTCAGTATGACTCATTATGAAATTCATATTGATATACTATTAAGCATCAATTTAAGCCTTTGAATTACTAACTTGTTTTAGGCAGTTGATTCGATGCTCAGTTTCATCAACTCGGTCACTCTTTCGAATGCAGCAATTAAGATTAGCCGAAACACTACCAAGGTGATCAACAACTGTAACTACTGCCCTACACAAGTACTCTCTTGTGTTATCCACTACACTGCATCAACCAAAAGCTATACATAATTAGTCATGCAAAAATTTCTCTCAACTTCTGCCATAAGTTCGAAAAACTACAGCAGTGAAGCTCACCTTGCTTTATCATCAGATTTCAGATATGACTTTTCACAACAATCAGCAGCTTTATGAAGTTGAGCTCTCAAATCCTTTAGCTCCTACAAAGTTTTGTTCATTTGGACATCAATTAATCAGACATAAACAAACATTCTTCTACTTCTAGTAGTGTAACACTAACTCTCCATGGCGGTTCAGAAAACTTCTGAAACCCTCTGAAATTTATTTCACAGAAGCTCAAACATAACAGGGTGCTCAAACATAACAGGGTGTTCTGTTTTGCTCAAGATTATTTACTAACCCATTTCCTCCAAAACACACTATTAATAACACAAGTATCATTTTCTTATGTAATTATTTCGGATAAAATTCATTGAAAAAAATGCCACAAATGGCACATAACAAAGTTAACAAACTAATTTCAGAGACTTCCTAAACTAGCAACAGAAGACTATTTATTACAAACAACAAAGAAAAAGTAAATAATTTAACAATGAAAAAGGGAATAGTGTAGTCCAAACAAAAGAGAAGCATACCTTTAAAGACTTGAGAAAACGAAGAGATTCATCAGACTCAGCTCCAAAAATGCCATTTGCATGGAAACCTGACTTCAACATTCTTTCTCTTTCTATCACTTAAAGATGAAGCAATAATGAAGTGAAGATATGATGATTCAAAAACAGTTTAATATATAAAAGCCACCATTCAGCAATGATTGACATGTGTATTATGTTGGTAGAAAAGAAGAACAAGAGAAAACTATAGGCTCGTGATTAATCTGGCACTGACAAATTAGCAGTAATAAGAACAGAAAACAAATTTCATTTATGCTACCAGACAAATAAACACATGGTCCCAAAAATCCACTCCCTTCAACCGCAATGCAAAAAAATAAGATTATACTGCACCCGTGAACTTGTGCTCCCTTTCCTTATTTGTTTTGTTATCGGGAAAGTACACCTTTTCACTCTTTTTTCCTGTGCTTCAAAAATCACCATGAAAATCCTACAATCCATGAAATTAAGGGCATTACTTGAATACAGATGTAGTTTTACTGGTACAATGTTCAAAGAAAYTTGAAGGTTGATATGCAAAGTTGCAAACAAACAACAAAAGTATCACATTCAKACATGCAGACCGTTGAAGTAGACGCGACCACTGCACACATGCCAGTCCGAGGCCGACTTATACCAGAGTATGCTGAGTGATATAGACAGGCTAAAGAATCGAGCGTCGGCAGACTAGACATTTAGCCCATCTCTTACAGAGGTGGGCTTATTCAGACTGTCTAAATTTAAATGAAAGGCCATGTACCACCCCACTTGGAAGCTGGAACATGGACCAGTCCTAAAATTACCTTGTCTGTCGATATGTTCAAGCATTGTGAAGTTGCATCGAAAATATTCTTGATATGCTCTATGATCTTTGGAGAACTAAATTACTACGGAGTAATATACTAGACAAGATGAGATATAAAAAATATATTGAAAAGCATCTGCCGAAATTTACAGTTGAGAACACTCATGTTAGTCAAGTACAAGATGCCATTTTTTGGTACTGTGAAATCATATTAAGCCAGTAACCTGAGGGAGCTTTGATGAGCATTCAARATACATCAAGCTAGCACAGCATGTGGCATTGTCGTCTTGTTGGGTTGCCAAGGATCCTTCTTAGTTCTTATAACAGTCCCGTCAGCAAAAAAAATAGCCACATGCGACAAGAGAGAGTGGAGTTTGAGTCAGTATCCTTTCAATTAAATCTGAAAATCAARCACGCATCCACCATGCTCCTCAACAGCCTTCATAGCAATCAAGATGGGTATACGACTATACGGTCTCTTTGTGAAGATGTAGAATCTGAAAGTGTGTTTTTCACATCACTGTGAAATATGGGCTTTTAGTTCTTCAACTTCAAGCATGCTAAAAGTTGCTACTTGAGGTCTGGAGCAATCATCTGATGAGAAGAGTGAGATATTGAGCTTCCATGTTGCCTCTTGTTCTTGATATCCTCTTCAGAATCTAATTTAAACACATTCTATTAACTCAAAGGTTATGCGTGTTGTATGAAAACTATGCATGTCAATGTAAGTTCCACAAATACCTTTTGAATCTGCTCCAGGTGTGTGATTCTGGTTCCAGATTAGAGACTTGGGGCGWGTTACGCACAACCATATTCTCTCCTCTTCYGATTGGTGTTCCGAAACAATAGGAACATGCCAGTGYCCCTTCTCTGATTCCTGTTAATTCACAATTATTACAGCATCGCGTCACACATAATGTTTGTTAGATGCTYCAGTAATAGACTATAAGAATTGAGTATCCAACTAACCTGGATAACAACAGAACATGGTGGAGGCATGTGAAAGATAGGGCCAAGCTCTGAGAAACTAAACCGAACCTACAAATATCAACACAAAGCTAGTGATTCGGAATGCTGCATTCTTGGAAGCATAACAAGCCACAACACAAAGATTTATCCTCTTAGAATAAGAACTAGGAAGGAGGTTAGTGGTTATTTGCTATTCGTATTAGAGATATAATAGACAGTATTTCAMGCTTGGTTTGATTGGGTGGACACACCTTGCTAACGATATAAATTCAAACATAGGATGTTTAAAATTCAATGCTTTATTTTATCTGGAAATAAAGAGAAGAAACAAATGGAACTTAACAGTACATCTGTTAGACTGTTACTGATAGAGGAAGGCCTGGAAGGTGGAAATGACTTTGGTCAAGTTGGGATGAGGTTAAYTGCCTCAAGTCCTCAACTAAGACGAGGAAAAGTAAGAACAACAAAATTATACTTGCACTAAAACGACAAAGTCTAAAAAAGGTTTTACTAGACTATATCAGTTCCAATAAACAAATAAATAGGATATATTTTCCGCACACAAACTGYAACAAAAATTTACAATTGCAAACTTGATTATAGAAGCATTACAGTCAAGACAGATAACATTCCTTAAAGTTTTGCAAAGCTTTGCTCACCTGGTGCCTTTCTTTCCATTTTGGGAAAAAATCATTTCCTAGGAGCTGGAACGTATGATCTCTCATCTCGTCATTGGTCACAAGTAGACACTTAAACTTTATAGCTGCGTACAACCAGTACCTGAAATGCCAGTTTAAAATGTAACCAAAGACATGTTGGGAGTCAATTCTAAAAGCAGTAATGGCCCAAAATAGGATTCTGGCTGAGGACATCAACACAGACTATCTTATACGAGAACAACTAACTCACCAATCATCATTTGATCCGGTAGGTGTCGCATAAAGTGCATCAGCATTTTTCCACCTTTCAATTAATTCTCTATTTATAGGTTTGTCTAGCTTGCCTCCAGTAACTCGTCTATTGTGCAGAACAATAAGTGGCCACTTTCTTGAAGGGTGCATTTGGCGTATCCCATTTACAATAGCATTGACCTGCAACAATCATAAATTTGGTAAGAGCATGAAACAACATGAAACTAAGAAAGAACGCCAATGCAGTTTCGAATTAACACATGCCTTGGAAGGTTTGAARGTTCTCTGACTGTAAAGACCGACATTAGCTGCATCTACAACAGCCTCAAATGGACCATAGTAGTCTAGCCACCTCTGCCAGGAAGATTCTCCATCAGAAACCTTTAACATAAACCACTATGGAAAAAATAACAAATTGTAAGCAAATCCCATACTTGAAACGTCTGAAAGCTTGAATTTTTCTCTCGCTTTGTTGCTATAGTTGCAACTGATTCAGCAAATCTCTCTGTTTCTTCTGGATCAAGGTCAATCAAAGCCAATCTTTCTCCACAACATTTACACAACCCATCAGTGCCAACAGAGGTTCGTGAGACGCTCCACTTTCCTCGACCTAACCATCCCTTTCCGTGCCACCCACCACCAACATTTTCCATTGTCTGAGCTATCATATCAAGATCCCATTTCCGTTTCCCTATTCTAGATGATTCTTTGCTTTTGAACCATTTTTCAATCAAATCTGCAGTGGAAGGTGATACAGACCTCACTTTTGTTCTGAGTTTATGCAACACATAATAAACCCGGTCAGCTTTACCAGTTTCAACACTTACCCTTAGAAGTGCCTCTAGTTCAGGCTCCTCTGGATCAACTCCATTCTCCAACATATGCTCTTCAACACCAAAGGCTTTCTCAACATCTCCATTACCAGAGTAGACAGATAAGGCAGGACCATAAGACCTCAATTTTGGGCTTATCCCCAACGATTTCATCTGCTTTACTACATCAAAAGCCATGTCTCCATCACCCACAGCCATTGCCATTCTAGCAACTGAAGTCAAAGCAGCCTCATTCATCTCAACCTTATCCGAGCACATTCTTTCATAAATTTCAAACCCTCTTTCACGGGCATACTTCTTTACATCATCGCCTACAATAATCTCATTTCCTTCTAACTTTTGGTTTTGATTTTGATATCTTGTATTATGAGCTTCATCACCTACATCATCTTCCTCTTCCTCTTCCTCCTCCTCATCATCATCAGAATCAAATCCCCCATCTAAGTTCTGAGGGGCAACCGTATCCAAACTTCTACTAGCACTACCACTTTTAGCAGGTCGAACAACCCCCACCGCAGCTGAAGAGCACAAATACAATAGTACAGTATAATGGTACTGTGCCATCCTTGTGCCATTCTTAACTGCCGAATCATACAGCGAAATGGCACCCATAACATCCCCCTTTTTGGAGCACATGTCCAACCCAATCCTCAGTTGAAACTCGGGTGAAGGGGTCTTATTTTTCTTAGGCACTTTCTCCTTCTTCTTCACCTTTTTGTTAKCACTATCACCTTTAATTGCTTCTTTCTCAACACTTCTATCAACAAAACCCGACGACGACGACGTCAAATTCGATTCTTTAACCCATTTTGAAACAAACGAAGGGCTCTTATCACCACCCCTAGTCTTTGCAACATTATGGTMTTTCCTAACACCCCCATTAGCAACTTTCCCKACYATRTCCCCTAATRTTCTCTCACCCCTAMTTTTTGCAACATTATGGTTTTTCCTAACATCCCCATTAGCAACTTTCRCCCCAATTTCCCCTAATTTTCTCTCACCCCTTTTACRACCCCTCCTAAATGAAGCATTTTCAGAACCATTATCACGCTTTTTTCTTRCATAATCAAAGTTRCCACCTTTTTGCCSACTTCTTCCACTATTATTATCTACAACCGCTTTACCATTTCTCCCCTCCTTAATTCTCTCAAAAGAAGAATACCCAGAATCCAAAATTTCACTAATTTTACTCAATTGAGCAGTTTCAGTTGAAGAATTACTGTCTAAACTAGATAAGATTCTACMACTAACAGGGGTTTTAGCACTAACAGGAGCTTTAACTAAGAAGAAAGGCGAGAACTTTATTGGAAATGTAACAMAATTGTGAGGAGGAAGAGGAGRAGAAGTTGAAAGACACTTACAGTGAGAAAAAGAGAAGAGTTCCCGCCGTTGTAGTGTGTTGAAGGAAGAAGCCATTTGTGGCCGTTAACTCGTGCTGTTGTTTGGGATGAGCTTCGTATAAAACTATACAATATAACAATAGTACAAAAATGTATGGAATTTGAGCGGGTTTATTATTTATTTATGGGATTTTTCCTCATATACCCTAGAGCTTTCGCATATTAGTTCATATACCCCTCAGTTTTTCAAAATGCTCCATATACCCCTGAACTTGTCTCCGTTAACTCAAATGCCCTTAATGAGGTAACGGTGTTAAGTTTTGTGATTTTTTTAACATATTTGCCCCTGATTACTTTTCTTTCTTCTTCATCTCATCAATCACCATTAATTACTCTTCCTTCTTCCTTCTTTTCTTTATTCTGTTATCAATCAGCGAACCTCTGTTGCGGGGCCGTAGTATTGTAGTAATCATCATCATACTCGTCCTCAACGTCGGCCTACGACTTAGCATTGATGAAATTGGGCATCTGAGTTTCGGAAATTTACCTTCATAAATTTTATTTATATCTTTTTTTTGTTTGTTGATTGTATAATTCGAGTAGTTTTTTTTGAAAGAAAGATTCAAACTTTTTTCCGATCATCATAATCGTCTTCTTCGAAAACCTAGATATTAATCTAGGAAACTTTTGATTAAACTTGAAATCAATCCCTTTTTCGGTTGAAATAAGAATCAATTAGTTGAAGAAGAAGAATATAAAAGCTGTGGCTATATTGTTGGTATCGTATCAAATCTCATCGAAAAGGCGTCAATCGTTATTGTTGAAGAAGTAAGAACGCAGAACACCTTCACGACGGCATCCATGGCGGGCATCACACGTGCCGATATCACGTGCGAGACTGGGTCCCTCACTGCGACGCCGTTTCGGTGGTCGTAGGCAGTGGTTGCGGCGGAGGGAGAAGGGGAGGGGGAGTCTAGGGTTTCTGAGGACTTGCTTTTGCGTGGTCGCTTTTTCTTGCGGTTGTTGTCTCCCATTTTGGCGAGAAATGAGGGGCTTGTTGTGAGGTGGTGGTAATGGCGGATGAGAAGACAGAGGAGAGAGAATGGGGTGAGGTTTGTTAATGGCGGAGAGAGAAAGGGAGCTCGTTAGCGYCCTTTCTCGTCCTCACGGCAAGGAGTTTCTCTTCAAAATTATACCGTATACTTGTGCAAGGCTTGATTGAGGGCTTTGCGAATCAAATTGGGGCTTTTCGTGCCCCAGAATCACCATTACTTCTCCTGCCCTAGAATTTGCGAATCAAATTGGTGGAAAATAAGAGAGAGAAGAGAGAGAGAGTGAAGAAGAGAGTGTGGTTGTTGATAATTAGTGGTTTCAGCCATTGAGAAGTCGTCGAAGGTTTCGCCATTGTTGCTGAGTTAAGTAAGAGAGAGACAAATAGAAGAACATAGGTGACAGAGGCAAATAAGTCAAAAAAAACATAAAATTTAACACCGTTATCTCATTAAGGGCATATGAGTTAACGGAGAGAAGCTCAGGAGTATATGGAGCGTTTTGAAAAACTTGAGGGTATATGAGCTAATACGCGAAAGCTTAGGGGTATATGGGGAAAAATCCCTTTATTTATTTACTTGATAATCCCGAGCATATGCTCGGTTTTAAATAAAATACAAATTTTTCTAAACTAAACTAAAATTTAACTATTTAAAAATAAGGTTTTATTTTCAACAACAAATGTTTTTTTGTATAGTTATGTATGAATTAATAAATTTATAAACTTTTACTCAACACACATTTATTAACCTTCATTGAATATATTTTACATTATTTATGCAATAATNGTGGTTGCGGCGGAGGGAGAAGGGGAGGGGGAGTCTAGGGTTTCTGAGGACTTGCTTTTGCGTGGTCGCTTTTTCTTGCGGTTGTTGTCTCCCATTTTGGCGAGAAATGAGGGGCTTGTTGTGAGGTGGTGGTAATGGCGGATGAGAAGACAGAGGAGAGAGAATGGGGTGAGGTTTGTTAATGGCGGAGAGAGAAAGGGAGCTCGTTAGCGYCCTTTCTCGTCCTCACGGCAAGGAGTTTCTCTTCAAAATTATACCGTATACTTGTGCAAGGCTTGATTGAGGGCTTTGCGAATCAAATTGGGGCTTTTCGTGCCCCAGAATCACCATTACTTCTCCTGCCCTAGAATTTGCGAATCAAATTGGTGGAAAATAAGAGAGAGAAGAGAGAGAGAGTGAAGAAGAGAGTGTGGTTGTTGATAATTAGTGGTTTCAGCCATTGAGAAGTCGTCGAAGGTTTCGCCATTGTTGCTGAGTTAAGTAAGAGAGAGACAAATAGAAGAACATAGGTGACAGAGGCAAATAAGTCAAAAAAAACATAAAATTTAACACCGTTATCTCATTAAGGGCATATGAGTTAACGGAGAGAAGCTCAGGAGTATATGGAGCGTTTTGAAAAACTTGAGGGTATATGAGCTAATACGCGAAAGCTTAGGGGTATATGGGGAAAAATCCCTTTATTTATTTACTTGATAATCCCGAGCATATGCTCGGTTTTAAATAAAATACAAATTTTTCTAAACTAAACTAAAATTTAACTATTTAAAAATAAGGTTTTATTTTCAACAACAAATGTTTTTTTGTATAGTTATGTATGAATTAATAAATTTATAAACTTTTACTCAACACACATTTATTAACCTTCATTGAATATATTTTACATTATTTATGCAATAATTAATAGTGCACTTGGGAGGGAATTTTGGGAYGAAAAWTTTTGGAAGTGGGGATTGCTTTAGTAAAGATTATTATTAGATTTATTTTCACACACAYCTACATGGACGAGGATAACAATCGATCAGTGATGAGATTTTTTTGACAGAGAGTAAAGCTAAAATCAACTGCAGGCTGACATTTTAGCCATCATTACATTAGTAACCTGCGGATAAAACAAACAAACACTAGTAGTACAACTATTACAAGGTTTATTTTTTATAATYACTAGTTTGTTGGGTTGGTTGGGTGAATCCGATCCTCGGAGGAAATATGATTTTTTTTTTCATGTCGCTTCGACATTCGTGGAGAAGTTGGTTGTCAGGCGGATGGTATTCACTCTGCTCGGATTTTACTTCGACTTTGTACCTGCATAGACAAGCATGGTCCAAAATAATATTACCAAAATTCTTACAAGACATTCTCTTTGTCGTCTTCTCACACTTCCCTGAATCTCGACCTTTTGTCCTTCTTGTAACACTACGGTTGGTCATAGTAATTGAACGGAAACAAGGAGGACTCCGATCTAGAGGAATAGCATCTGGAGGGCAATCTAGTAACATAGTCATGTCATCTATAAGTTGGTTCATTCTTGCATCTTTCGACGGAGAGACTCTTACAACATCTTCTAAATCAGCAGTGGTGACAGTCACTACGTTGTGGAGGGTGTGTTTGCTCTGTGAGGGAATAGTATGACTTCTGATATCCTCCTCAAGCTTGTTTGAGGAATTGAAATTCATCTTTTTTGTACCCGACATCACTTCGGGAGAGTTTTTGAGTTTGATACTCATGAAAATACCTAATCTTTGATTGAAGTGTTGAATAGTTTTCCCTTGAGTTAACTTTTGATAATCCCTTTTTGAAATGGTTCGAAAAGAACCCGCTTTTTTCCTGTTGTGGAAATGGTACCTAGATTCTGATAAGTTAGCTCCGTGATGAGATATTGCTCGCTCTAAATTTGAGCAGATAAATTTGCTCTTTTTCGGCGCCTAACTCCAAATGGAGAATTTTCTACAAAATTATCAACTCTCTTTAGTAAGGGAATAACTTCAGGAAACATTTCCAAATGTTCTTTTCATTGAATTTGGAAACTTATTGTTTCTCCTAAAGTCAAAAACTCCTTATGGAAATTGTGCAACAATGGTCTAGCCAGTAGGCACTAAAGAAAAACTCTATAAGAGTACAAAAGGTATTGTATGCATCAGATGCACAATAAATTTATTGTGCATCAAGCATATAGTGACTCTTTATATCAATATAATGACCCTTTATATCAACATAGTGACTCATTTTACTTTACATCAATATAGTGATAAAAATAAAGATCACTATATTGATAAAAATGGTTACTATATTAACCAAAAGGGTCCCTAATCTGATGCACAGTAAATTTATTGTGCATCCATGTACCTAGTACTTTGTCATAAGAGTAATGTTTCTGTCCCTTTGGCTCGTAATAAAGGTGATAAAAAGAGCCCGGCCCGGTCCGAAATTTTGCGGGCTTTGGTCACAATTTTTTTGACCCGAAATTTCTATTTTTTGTCTGGGCTTTGGCGATTAAATTTTAGACATTTTAGTTAAAGATTTGGGCCCGACCCGAAAAGCCCGCTAGACCTGTACTTATTTTTGGGCTTTGGATACAAAATTTAGGCCCAAACCAAGGCCCGGCCTGAGCCCGATTAAAGGGCCTATATTTTAAAGCAAGCCCGGCCATGATCACCTCTAGCTCGTAATTTCTGCAATTTTCATACAAAGATGTTTATCACCTTTTATTTGATTGTCCCATTGTTTGACGACTCGTTCGCAAAATTAGCCAGTTGTCATAATTGGCCAATTATGCGAATTTTGTCGCGACATATGACTAACATGATTGATGTTATGAATTTCTTCAAGTCAACTCTTCCGATCAATAACCTGCAAATAGTAGTTATTACTTGGTGGTTTATTTGGTATTTGCGCAACAAAGTTTGTTTTAACAATAGTAGCATTAGCATTGCAGAGGTTTCTATTATGGTTGAGAATTTTTTTGTCAATTAGTTATCGCCTCTTTCTGATGATTCTTCGTCAGTTTCTTCTATTCCCTCTTCTAAACATATTGTCTCAATTAACTGGACTCCTCCTTCCTTGAACTAATTTAAAATTAAACATTGATGGTTCTAAAGTTAGTAATGGTTCTTTAGCTTGTGGTTTCATCATTAAGAATTTTGATCCCAAGTAATTTAGCCATAAGCTAAGATGTGATTATACACTGGTTATTTGGGATCAAATTAAGATGTGGCTTCATTAGAGGGTGCACACAACCGCCTGTTTTACATATGTTAAGAGTAGCTTATGCTGCTATGGTTGTTGTTATATTAAATTTGGATTGCAAACTATAWAARACAATAATGTAAAACACATAGTCATGTAAATTTGGGTTGAGTATACAAAACAAGTTATGGTTTAAAAGCCTTCGATTGTATAGTTTTTACTATTTTAGCCTCTTAGAGGCAGTTTTGTGTTTTTTCAGTCTTCATTGTTTTTAGAGAGAGTTATTCCCATAAGGTTTGTCTCCCCTTAGTTGACTTGTGTGTATGTGTTTTTTTGGTGATTATTGAATTTTCTTACTTACCAAAAAAAATAAAAAAAATAATTATAGACCGAGACAACCTATCAGTAAATAATTCAGTTAAAAGGATATGGCATATTTCCTAAGATCGGAAATTAACAACCTTATTTATTTATGTAGGTTTGGATATTAATGTTATGGATTTGTGTTCAATCAATCATTACTTTAGAGATGCCAACAAAACAATGGATTTTTTTAGCGAAATTGGGTCATGTTCAACATAATATTTGGTCTATTGATTCACTTTTTCCTCCGGGTCTTCCTCCTATCATCCGCAAGGATGAGTTAGTTTTCCCCTACCAATGGGGATAATCTAATTTCCTTTCATTTTCAAAAAAAAAAAAAGCAAATCTATCAACTTATACTCCGTATTTAACTCTCTGATTCGTTGTTTCCAGAACATCGTGGGATTTGTGATAAGATATTGCTCACTGTCAATTTGAGCGGATCGATCTATTACCTTTTACTCCGTATTTAACATTCTGATCTGCTGGTTCCAGAATATCATGGGATCAATTCTCATCCCCATCCTCTCAACACTGGAAAAAAATGGTAATAATTTATTCATAGCACTAAATAATCTTTGACCAAATGCTCCAATTTTCAATTTTTAATAAATTTAAGTCATAAAGAAAATAATAAAATCATCAGTTGAAATTTAGAAAATATAAACTTCGTTTTAGAAAATTGGTAATAATTTATTACCTTTTACTTCGTATTTAGAAAATATAAACGGGACCAAATGCTCCAATTTTCATTTTTTGGAGTAATCAAAATCAATTGATTTTTGAAGTATCAAAAGCATGAATTGTTAAAATAGAAATTATAGTTCCAAAATATGATTTAATAAAACCAATAAATTATCATTTTTCACTTTAAATGGAATTATAACAACTTTATTATGGTATCGAGGAATTATTGCTATGGGATAAATGTGAAAGAAAAAACAAAAATTTGAAATGAGTACGGTAGTGAAAATGTATTTTTGTGGCTATTATTTTTATAATAATTATAGATATAGATTATGATTTATCGTACCATTGATTGTAATATGGAGTACAATAACATCCGTTGTATTGTATCATAGAAAAACGAGTCTCATTTTATTGCATAACTAAATTTGTTCTACTTATAAAAAGGTCGTTTGTATCACGTGAAGATCACGATGAACAACAAATGTAATTAGTGACACTTTGGTATTAAACCCCAACTCGTACCATGATACTCTCTCCGTTTTTTTTAGTTGTTCCAGTTTCTATTTTGGAATTTTTTAAATAGTTGTTCCAAACCAATCTAAAAATAACTTTTTCACATTTTACCTACTTTATTTACTCTAACATTAATGACTTACTCATTTCTAAAGTCAACTTTCATTACTTTACRCAATCTTTTCACCCAAAATTACTATTTCCCATAAAATTTCATTCACARATTTACTCTTTTACCTAACTTATTCAACTTTTTACCCAACTTACTCAACTATTTTATTCAACTCAATCAACTCTTAAAAACTGTTCCATAATGATATAGAACATCTAAAAAAACGGAAGGAATATTAAGGGGCTTTTTCGTTGAGCTACTTCATCAAGGGTCGTTACATCACGCGTGTATCATACCATTTATATATGCGTTTTATCGAAGGATGTTAATTGTTAAGACTAGAAAAAAAAGAGAATGAGTTTAATAATGATTTATGAAGTGCTATATGATGTGTCTATTATGCTCACTTTTTTTTTTACTTAATTTCAACAAATATAAGTTGAAATACATTTTAGTAGTCAGAATTAAATTTCTTATGAATGGTCTTGTTCTAGGTTGTTAGTTTGTTACTCTCATAGATATTGATCATCCAAAAGTTTGGGCCAATTTACATGTTTCTTTCATTTTGCACGTAATGAACTTTAAGCCGTCAATAGTAGACTAGTAGTAGTGCAATACTCCAAAACATTATTGTCAACCAAAGGACTTAGGCCATATATTTTCGGGCTGAATTAGTAAGAATTGAACTTAGTTCAAGTAAGGATGAAGTGGGTTGAAGTAGACTGAACAAAATTGAAGTGAGTTAAAGTTTTTTTGTGCACAAAGTGAGCTAAAGTTGCTCAAATAAAAGTGAGATAAGTAACTAAACTACTTTGTAAAATGAAGTTGACAAAAGTCAGCTGAAATTGAATGATTTGAACTGAATTGAAGTATCATAAAATTAAACTCAAAAAAGTATTGTGGCTAATGTTTACTAGTGGAACTCAATTCATAAGTTTAATACTCTCTCCATTTTTTTAGATGTTACATACCTACTCATTTAGTACGGTGTATAAGTGTTGATTAAGTTAGATAAAATAGTTGAATAAGTTAAGTAAAAGAGTAAATGTGTAGATGAAATTTTTTGGGAAAAGTAATTTTGGGTAAATAGATTAGGTGAAATAATAAGAGTTGAATTTAGAAAGGAGTTTCCATTAATGTTAGAGTCAATAAAATATGTAAAAAGTAAAAACTTATTTATAAATTGATTTAGAACAACTATGACTCTATTCTTTTCAACTTATTTTCAGTACTTATTGAATAAGATAAGTTCAGATAAGTATAATCATTACTTTTTCCTCTCACAAAATAAGTTCAAATAAGTTGAAAAGAACACACCCTATTTGAAAACATCCAAAATGAAACATGAAACAACTAAAAAAACGAAGGGAGTAATATTTAAATATATCCCTATTAATAATGGCCTTTAATGGACAGATTACACACTGAGTAAATGTAACATTGACGAGTTGACATGTCATGCAATTCAAATGAAAACATGAAATATATAGACTTTATCAATTAAATACTTGATCTCCAACGCAATAAATAAGAACCTTACCAAGTCTACCATGTCCTACCATTTTTGAACACTTGCACACTTGCACACTTGCACTAGCATCACAAACAGAAAGTTGGTAAATAAGCAAACTGCTTATTTTTCCCCACATAAATAAATACAGAAAATGTGGAAGTTCATGCAACTTACTTATTAAAGTGTACTTCAATGTAATAGAAACAATTAATGAGACTTAAATATCAGCTCATCTACCCCCAAGTCCCCAACAACATACAACTCAAAAAAAAGGGGGCTAATTTTATTTTGGAAAATGATATACGCAGTCCTTAGGGTTGCATATAAACATTAAATTCTTGCTTAAAATGGTAAGAATTTATAGATTTATGTTAAAATTGCATAGAATTTGATATCATAAATGTTTACTTTTTTGAAAATCTTCATTTTTTGGCTTCTTATATGCAGCCCTAAGGGCTGTATATATCATAACCCTTTTATTTTATTTAAAAACTACTCCCTTCGTTGCTAAATGTTTTACTCATTTCAATTTAGTACGCATACCAATGTATGTTTTGTTTTAATCATATATTTAATTATACATTATCAAAAATTATATATTCTTGTAGTACTCGTTCAGATAAATCAAACAAGATTCCACATGACTATATTTTGACTTATATGTTAAGAGAAATTTAAAAGATTATTTCATGTTGTAAATAATGTCAAGATTCCAAATGTATACAATATTTTGGAACGGAGAGAGTATTAAATTTTCCTTGAAATAATACGGAGTATTTCCTCCATTTCTATATAATTGCAACATTTGTAATTTGAAACTATTCACAATCACTCATATAATTAACTTTCATGAGAGTGAGAGATAGTTCATTTGTTTAAAATTTTCCTCTCGGTTTCAGAACATCTCGGGATTGATCTCATCCCCACCTTTGTTGTTCTCTTATCACAAAAAAAAAAAAAATAACTTTCGTGCTTTATTATACATAGTTTTTTAAAAAAATCATGTGACATCTCTTTGAATTCATCTCAATATAAACTTTATTATAATACTTGTATAATATTTATAATTTTTGACACAACATAGCAAAAATAATACGACGAATACAAATTATGTATTGACAAGCGTAAAAATGCAAATGGTTCGATTACATAGGAAGGGAGGAATTAATACTAGAATTAAACAACCCAAAAAAAGAGAAGAAAACAACAGTGAGGTGTTATATGTATGAGCCATTATGAAAAGCAGCCCAATCCCTTATTCTTTGCTTAAATGTCTCATTTTAGTTAGCCCCTCTTCTTTCCATGTTCTCCTTTTCTTTCTCTCACAAATAATAACATAAAACATTTTTCACTAAAACTCCTACTACTTCTACTATTTATTTACAAATGCATCTTCCTCAACTTCTTCTTCTTCTTCTTTATTCCTCACTTTGATGCAACATACACATCACATCTTCTTCTAATTTTAGAGAGAGAAAAAAAAATAAAACTAACACAAGTATGATGACAGGGTCATTAATGACCACTAAAGCTCTTCTTTTCTTCCTTAATTTTGTTATGATCATTGAGTTAATTGGTCATCTTATGGTAATTGGTGCTAATTCTGTGTTAACTAATAATCAACCCTCATCTCATCATCATCATCATCTTCATCTTCTTCAAAGAAGAAAAATGCAAGCTTTTAAGGATTCTGCTGCTGCTGTTCCTCCTCCTCCTCCTGTCACGTTGATTTCTCCTTCTCCCAACTTAGACCCATCCACGGTATGTATGTTTGTGTTTACCATTGATTTCATTCTTCGGTCGTCTTCATTCGTCTCCTTGGAGTGTTCGTTACGTGTTTGTTTAATTCGCCGTCTTTGTTAATACTCCCTCCGTCTCGTAATGCTGTAACCGATAATGCTGTAACCGATAGATTTTAGGCATGTAACATAATTTGCCTAGTTATTCTCCGGTGTAAATGTGTAATAATGTACTGTAATTTAACATAACCCCCTATAATAATAAATTAGTCAAAAGCCAACAAACACTCTGACCTGGCCTTTTAAGTGAAAACAT
>SNQN01000604.1:0-13007 GCA_008642245.1 Bassia scoparia
CCACGAACTGGTTACTGGATCAGAACGTGGGGCCATTAATTTGGCACCAACGTTTCGGGCGTCCGTGAATAACCTTTATAGGCACGGTGGCGACTCCCCTTACTCGACAACACTACCCCAACGCACTCACGTGCGGGTTRCGTGGCTCAAGCCCACGCAAAGCACCTCGATGTAGTACCAAGRCGCGCGCCCGCTATACGCGAGGGCGCGGCCCACGTCCTACAAGTGGCAGCTTGTTAATATGTGGTGCCTGCATTATTGAGACCAAAAGGTATCACAGTGTAGCAATATAGCCCCCACAGAGTGGTGAAAGTTGTCTTTTCCATGTTTTGTTCGGCCATTTTGACTTGATTATACCCCGCATACCCATCCATGAGTGAGAGCCAAGCATGATCTGTTGTGTTTTCTAAGAGAACGTCTATGTATGGTAGAGGAAAGTCGTCTTTCGGACTTGCTTTGTTTAAGTCACGAAAGTCTACACACATTCAAACTCGTCCATCTTTCTTAGGTATTGGAACCGCACTTGCTATCCATTAAGGGAAACATCCGGTTTCATGCGACGAAGCTTTTGTTTAACTAGCTTAGCCCCTCTATGAGCGGAATTCTTCGCAGTGCCATGTTGGATCAATCCTTGGCATGTCTTCGTAGGACCAAGCAAATCATCCCGGAACTCTTTTAGTTTTGTAACCAGTTAATCCCTTTTCTTGCTAACTCAGAGTCAGACCAATATGTATCTCCCGAGGCATGTCGTTGTCGGAGATGTCTACCTTTTCTGTTTGTTCAATGACAGAAGTTTTCGAGTTTTTGTTTATTAACTCATTTATGACCTTTATTAACTCATTGTTGTTTTATTTGTTTTCGAGTTGTGAATTAAAGCAATCATTAGAAGCAAAAGAGGAGTAACCAGAAAGTAGCATGTTATTAAACTCTGAAGAGATTACAGATAAGTTTGTCTCCGAAGAGACTTGATTGACAAGGGAAAGGGGGATACTAGGCTCCTTGACAGACTCAGGAGGACATTCCCTAGGACTAGTTATCTTAGCTTCTACGACACTAGACTCAGACTCAATCTCAGATTCAGAATCCTCGAGCATTGGTCCTTTGCCCATGGTGCACTTGATGACCTTGCCTCCTTGAGTACCGATCTTAACGGTTTGCCGTTTCCGAGTTGCTTCTTCTTGGTATGCATAGCGCATGCTGGAAGTGAGTGTGGTGGTATTGAATGAATGCTTGTTCCTTCTTCTTCCAAGAGGATGTCGAGGTGACCCCTCTTGATCAGGTTATGTATTATGCCATTAAGATTGTAACATTCTTCAGTCGAGTTATTGTTGCTCATGTGATATTTGTAATACTTGTTGGTGTTCCACCACTTGGCCTTTCTAGCCACAGTTGGTTAAAAGATGGGCCAAGGTGCTCAAGAAGTCCATTTGCAGTCAAGTGGTCAAATCTTTTTTCGACGACCCTTTGAGTGTCAGAGGTTGCAGTTGCAAGGTCTCCAAAATGGCCCATCTCTAATCACATGATTCTAGCATCAATTTATTCTAACTTGGCCATGATCTGGTCAACGCGAGGGTCTTTTGCGGCCATTAGTGCAATGGCGTTGATTGACGGAGTGCTGCTTGAGAACCGTGGAACGAAKCTTGTGTCTACGAGCTCAAACCGTTGGTGCCTACCCTGTTTGAACATGGACCAAAAGTTAAGTTCCATGTCGAATCAACCTGTGATGCAATGCATGTCTTAGGGGTGAACATTCCCTTGACTATCGACTGACTTAAAAATGTAAAAAGTGCATGAACGTCGAAAATTTGCCTTTCGCCTTTTATTTTCATTTTTATTTTTTTGTCACTATTTTTTCGTTTTTTTTTCTTTTTTTTTTTTTTGCTTTTTTTAGAAAGGCGAAGTTCAAAGGTCCGACGTCCATTTACAATTATATGACTCAAAAAGACGCAACGCCTAATGATTCTAGTTTACAACCACTTCCACATTACGACGCCTTAGGAATGATCACCTTGCTATTTGTGGACTGTTACATGACTCAATGACTTGTTTGTTATGAATGCAAAGCTGGGGTCCTTAGTCTAAAAGCACGTAGCACGTTGTCACGCTAGCATGAACCCTATATACAAAAAAAAAACAAAAGTCCATCCACCTAGAGTTAGTTGCTACGCTACCGAACGGGGTAGTCCGGGTATCCAAGAGGGTCCCATGACTAGGCTCAGAACGATTCTTAACACATCCAGCCTACTGTGATGATCAAAGGAGGTCTAAACCATTACGGCTTTTTAGTGCATGCAACCGCGCGTCATGGTGGGTATGGGTAACAAGCTTAAGAAATGGTTACATAGGTAGTGCACCAGCGCCAATCTTAAGCGAGCCCCCCTCGGTCTTGTCTCAAGTGTCAAACACACTTATATGAGACGTGATGCCTAAAAAACGGAAACTCAGTGCTAACGACCTAAGTTCGGTGTAATGCAGGATTCCTAAAACACAATGCCGTCTTTAGGAAGCTAAAATTGCGTAACAATTCGAGTATTGCCCACATATCACTAAAGGTAATAGCTTTGGTGAATTCCCCAGTGAAGTCGACAGAAAACTGTACCGGCACCAGGGCATCACCGGGCCGGACTGGGACCGGTCCCTCTGCTCCGGAGGGTACAATTTAAGGGCGCCTCGGTTTGTTTGCTAGAATTGAATTTTTGCTTTTACATATTAAGATAATGCTTGGAGTTGTGTGTTTATACTCAAAATGAGTAGAGGAACTCGTAACCGTACTTCTTTTTAAGCCATTTTAAGCCTTGACTACAATTGCATAAAGCATGGCGAAGGACTCCATGTCTTGTAGTGCACCAAAGGTTTGGATTAGGGGACCAGGGTAAGGGTGAAGTAGTGAACAACACCACCACCCCCCCCCCCCCCGCATTTAAGGCAAGTTCATTGTTCGAAAGACAACAACAAACAGTTTTCCGTATTAAACCCTAAGCATGCAAAATTACTAGGCGAGTTGATTAATAGAATACTATACAAATAGTGTCTAGTTTATTGTGGCATGTGTTAATTCCGTATTCTAGCAGCCTTATGCCGGT
The DNA here is from genome assembly GCA_008642245.1 of Bassia scoparia. Lineage (NCBI taxonomy): Eukaryota > Viridiplantae > Streptophyta > Magnoliopsida > Caryophyllales > Amaranthaceae > Bassia > Bassia scoparia. The sequence goes on from SNQN01000604.1 coordinate 3,084, forward strand.
TTTCCATAGTTATCTTATATGGCGTGAAACACGAAATTTGCAGGTCTTTGTTAAAGCTTATTATATGTGTGAGACAAGCATGCAAGCACTCGTGCGTGGAATTTAAAGTTATGCCTTAAGGTTGCTTTTAATTTGATTTGCCAAATCGTTTGTTAATCAATATTACATTCGAATTACATAGAAAGTTGAATTTCTAAACAGGCACGCAAAAGGGGGTTTAGAATTGAGACATTGGCCTCAAACCTACCTCGCAACAAGATGCCGAAGACCAAGAACGCTGCCTCAGACCCTTAGGAACCATTGTCAAACCTTAGAACCCTTGAAAACCTCTTAAATCTATTCCAGTCAAGTGGTCATTGAATAGGCTTTTATGTGTTTGAATATTGTTTGAAAGGGTCGAAATCGACCAAGATTAGAATTTTTTGGCGCAATTATTTATAGGAAAGGCTCAATTTTGGCCGATTTAGCTTGCCTCGAATTGCAAGATTGCTATTATATAATATCGTAATATAATCGTACCGTACATGATTTTATACGATCATTATTTGATATTATTGCGATTGCATCGGATATTATTGCGATATTCGAGATTGTTTTACGTCGAATAACGAGACTGTAATGAAATAATATCGTAATATAATCGTATAAAATATATACGCGATTTTATACGATCAAAGTTGATATTATTGCGATTATGGCTGATATTGCCACGATACTCGGGATTTTTGGCTCCCTTGGGACGCATGTCTCGAGGCGAAAATTCCCGAGATGGCCCGCTTTGCTCGATTTTGCGTTTTTGCTTTAGAAATTCATATATATAAAACCATAAATCGAAAAATTATGGAAAAAATAAGTAAAAATTTCTTGTAAAAAATTGTGTGTTGTGCGAAAATTTTGTGAATTTTGGAATTGTTTTTATAATTTAATTAATTATCGCAAAATCCATTAAATTTTCAAAAAATTCTAGAAAAAATGTTTAAAAATAAGTTAAAATTATTTAAAAATCAAAATTTATTTTTTGAGGTGCTAAATACTTGGAATAGGTTTCCGGTGCAACGGATTCTTCCTTTTTTAGGGCCTTTTAAGGTCCTAGCTCTCTCAATTTAACTTGTGTGTTGTTAGGGGTGTCTTATCATTGGCCATTTTGGGCTAGGGACAAATGTAGGTATCTACAACGATCTTCTGGTAAAATCAGGGAATGCATCAGAACATGTAGAGCATCTTGTTTGTGCCTTTTAGCGAAGGAGGAAGTTCAATCATAAGATGAATCCATTGAAGTGTGCCTTCGGGGTTAGAGCCTGTAATTTCTTCGGGTTCTTAGTACATAAAAACGGTATCGATATAGATTAGAACAAAGAGAGAGTTGTCCTGGAGGATCAACCCCCTAAAACTAAATGGGAGTTGCAAAAATTTTGGGGACAGATTAATTATGCTCGCCGATTTATTACTAATTTGGCAGGAAAGACGAAAGCTTTTTCTCATTTGCTGAAATTTAATAAAAGAGATGAGTTCAATTGGGTTATTGAAGATCAGTAGGCCTTTGAGCAAATCAAATCAAAGCTGGCTTCTCCACCAATTTTGATTCTCCAAAATTAGCGAAATGGGAAACCATTGAGGTTATATTTGCCAGCGTCTGATGGCTCTATCGCTAGTATGCTCACACAAGAAAATGAATATGGGCAGGAGCAAGCTATTTTGTATCAAAATAGAATCTTGCAAGACGTGGAAACAAGATATACCAACGCTGAGAAATGGTGTTTGTGTTTGTATGATGCTTCTATTAAGCTCAATTGAAGTCATATCACCAACCAACGTGTTGAAACACCTTTTGAATCATCCTTTTGTCAAAGGAAGGTTGTGTTAGTGGAGTATGAATTTGTCCCAGTTCGAGTTGGAATATTTCCCTCAAAAGGCTGTGAAAGGTCAAGCGTTAGCAGATTTCAAATGGGGCCTTGACGTTTATTTGTAGATGGGTGAAGCCATTAAATTAACTAGGGCCGAGATAGTGATGCTTTCATGAAAGGGTGTGAAGACTAACACTAGTAGAAAAAAGCCCATATGACGCGAGATATATGACGCAGTTTCAAAATATTGCATCATAAAGATATGGTGACTTTCGCATACCGATGCACAAATAATAGAGCTGAGTTTAAAGTTCTAGTTATAGGTCTCGGGACATTGAAAGATAAGGGCATCACAAGTGTAGGACGTGGGCCGTGCCCTCGCATATAGCGGGCGCGCGGCTTGGTACTACATCGGTGCTTTGCGTGGGCTTGAGCCACGGAAACCGCATGTGAGTGCGTTGGGGTAGTGTTGTCGAATAAGGGGAATCGCCACCGTGCCTATAAAGGTTATTCACGGACGCCCGAAACGTTGGTGCCAAATTAATGGCCCCACGTCCGATCCAGTAACCAGTCGTGGGTTCGGGGACATGGTACGAATCAGATCTGTAACCCAATTCGCCCGCATGTAGCGGCCCCTCTATCATCATGCAATTCCATTCATCACGGTTATTGAATGCACATAACTTTCATTTTTAGCACCTTAGAAGCGTACTAACCCTAAGATATTACTAAGTGGGTTATTATTATAACACAACAAAGACTTCTACATGAACAAGGCGATCGCTTCATTGTAGTCAATATAACAAGGTGCCTAGAAAACCGGTCGTCCATGATTATCTGACTTTAATGTGATACGCATAATTCCCGATCTTGTTTAAGCAATATATATAAGTGTGATAGAATTGTAAAAAACAAACATGAAAACAAAGGTTAGTAAGCATAATAATGTAATGTATATCCTTCTCACCTTGTCTCTGCAAATACACAAATCGTTAAAGTAAAAACTAAAAAGAGACGTCCTTTGATCGAATTGCTATCAAGACAAGAGAACATGTTAGTATTGACAATAACGATATGTGTATAATGATAAATTGTGACAAGGTAGTGATAATAGTAATAAATGTAAGAAAAAGAATTTGAAAACACGAATAACAATCCTACATATTTCATGAGAGGATTCAAAAGTCGGTTTCTACATTGTGTAAATTAAATTAGAACTCGTGATAATAATTAATCAAGTTAAAAGAAAACGAATGAGAGTTGTAGGTGAGTAATCTCAGAAATAAACTTGTTATCGCTCGTTGGATGAAAGACAGAATTGATGCTTGTAATCCTAGACCCCCTTGCTCTCCAAGCAAGAGTTATAGAGTGTTCTAGAAGGTTCCACGTATTTCCGGGGTATTTTTTGTGTATTTTGTATTTTTTGTATTTCTGCGTATAAAACTTATAAAAATAATAGAAAAATATAGAAAAATCAGAAAAATAATCTAAAATACTGGTGATCTCAGAATAAAATGTGAAGAGTGCAATGAAAAGTGGAAATATGGAGATCACCAATATAAATAATTTTAAAAAATCCTAAAAATAGAAATAAATAAAATAATAAAAGAAAATATTTTTTCCCCTTTTTTTTCTTTGCTCATAGTTCCGAGTATGACTCACGTATTTCCAACTTTGTGAGTTCAAAGCATCTTTTCTAAGTCGAAACAATCGCGAGACGCGGTATGTTTCATCACTGATTACTCATTGTGGGGAGACACTTTTAGGTGTCTACAGAAGCCCCCACTTTGACTGAGTCTGGAGAGACGATAGTCTCGTAAGACGAAAGTCAAAGTATTCGATTCGGGATGAGAGCAACTCAAGACGATTCTGCGACCCTGAGTCACCCTTTTTCGCCGGTACCTACAAAACAGAGGTTAGTTTTCCTGTAGCCGTGTCCCGTGCGGTCTGATTTGCTTGCCTTGGAATTTTTTTGCGGGAGCACCTCCAAACCAAAGAAGAGTGCGCGGAACTTCTTGAGTGGGAGAAGATTCAAAAAACGGAGAGATGCTAACGGAATTTCTGTAAGCGGGAGAAATTTCAAGACCCGAAGACGTGCTGATGGAACTTCTGTAGCGGGAGAAGATTCCAAGACCCGAAGATGTGCTGACGGAACTTCTGTAGCGGGAGAAGATTCCAAGACCCGAAGATGACGGAACTTCTGTAGCGGGAGAAGATTCCAAGACCGAAGATGTATTTGCTTGAGATTTCTGTAGCGGGAGTCCATAGACCCGAAAGATGGTTGTGCTGGATTTCTGTAGCGGGAGAATTCGTAGACCCGAAAGATGCTTGTCCTGGATTCTGTAGCGGGAGAAATCGTAGACCCGAAAGACGTTTGTGCTGGATTTCTGTAGTGGGAGAAATCGTAGACCCGAAGCGTGCATATATGGAATTTCTTAGTGCGGGAGGAAATTCCAAAACCCGAAGTGTGTAAAGGAGTTGTTGTGTGAAGAAGCCCCCACTTTGACTGAGTCCGAAGAGACGATAGTCTCGTAAGACGAAAGTCAAAGTACCGATTCGGGACGGGGGCAACTCAGGACGTTCTACATGTAAGATGGGCCTAGCCTTGTATGGAGGGTGCAATTAGATGTCATATGTGTTTGTGCAGGATGCATATGCATGATGATGTATGTAAACTCAATGTGCAATGATGCTTATGAAGTGTTTGCAATGGCTATAGTGAATGCAAGTCTATTCTTAGATCTAATGCATGAAATGACCAAGGAAATTAACTACTGTAAGATGCTTTTGGATTGCGGGATAGATCCGTCTCAAGCCCCATTCGAGGAGGCTGCTTGCGATTGCAAGTGAGCCCCACCCCATGGGGTTTAGGTGTTGGAATGTCTTAATTTGTGTGTTGATGTTGGTTTAGTGGGTGAGCCCCAACTTGATGAGCTTGGCAGAATGGTTGATGGAGCAAGGTAAGGCTAGTGAATTTTGTGGAGTCATGGGCTTGGCTTAGCCTTTTGTGGCAGTAATTGTAAGGGATAAGGTACTGGGATGTGATTTGATGTTGCCCAAATCAGTAACTTGAGTTGAATGCTGCATGAGGAGAGAACATGGAGGAAATGCTGCAATACATGATGCTTTGAGGAGACGCCTTATGACTGCTACAGAGAGATAGCCTAAGGAAGAGTTAGGAGAGCCCTAAGGTGTATGAAAGAATAGGCTAAAGGTTCAAGAAAAGACAAGGCTAAAATTTGTGACTAAGGGTAAGTAAATGGGGAATTGATGTGGTTGGCTAGATGATGTAGGTTTCAAGCTGAGCTATGTCGAGTGCTACACTAGGAATTGTGCTTCTACCTTAAGAGAATCAACCAACTGGAAGAGTGGACCTCTGAACGTTATTGAGTTATTGGGTCGGACCTCGAGAAGAGGCTTCCTACGTATCCTTACAGAATCAGACCGTCGTAGTTCTTGATGGTGATTTGGACAATGCCTCGTGTGAGAGGGCTTTTGTGGTTGTAATGTGAGGTTGTGGTTGTGGGATTGAAAAAGCTTGCTGATCACGAAGTGACCCACGGTGCGCAGTGTGCTTTTTAGACTTGCTTTTTTTTGAATTGGGCTTTGAACTTTGGATTTGCATTGGATTTTGACATTGATTTGCATTTGTGATTACTGACATTGCTTTTTGCTTTTTGCCCATTTATTCTGTGTTTTTTTTTTTGCACATGTCTTTTCCTACGCACCGTTTGGTCAAGAGGTTAAGTAGATGGGTGGATGATGAAAGAAAGATAGGCTGAATGATAGTGTTTATGGCTCAAAGGGTTGCAAGGGATTTTGATTTGATGGGATGAAGGAATGGGGGAAGAGGTTATTTTGTGGAGCTATGAAAGAGGCCTCTCTGGCAATGTCCATTGAATTGTGAGGTCATCAGTTTGTTTGATTCCATTAAAGTTAGAAGCACAAATTACATGGAGGCTAGAGAGATAATGAAAAATTAAAGTTTTATTAATACCTAAGAATTTATTACATTGAGGCTAATTGCAGAAATTATTCCTAAACCTAATGACATAGACCCAAAATGAGGAAAAGAAGTGATCACAGTCTAGGGAAAGGGACTCTCCGACTCGACCCTAAAGCTAAGACCCAACTGACTCATGCAAATCGAGAGAGATCATCCTCTAGTCCACTCCAATGTCGTAGACCTTGTGCGAATGTGGTAAGGCCTCGATACTTGAGATTATCTTTGTATTTTGGCTGGAGGCCAGAATGAAAGTCTTGACCACTCTTCTTCAGTAGGAGCGGAGACTAGGGTGGCAGCAACTCCTCTCCATCTAGTCAGATAGGTAGTGAACCCCTCGTCTCTCCTGCTTAAGGATTTTGAGCTCTCGGAAGGACGTTTGGGTCTGGATGTTACCTGTACTTGCGATGAATGCGTGGATGATCTCCAAGTAGCTATTTTTTTCTCAGGAAGTGAAAAGAACCACTTCTGACATATCGGTTCCAAGGAAAGGGAAAGACCATTGGAAGCAGGCAGAGTCAATCCCTTTAAGTGCCATGGTAGTCTTAAATCCCTTTATATGGAATCAGGGTTATCAGTCGGCTTGAACTTGGGTATGTCTTCGGCTAAGAAATCCTTTGGCAGTTTGGTTGAAATGTTGGGGTCAAGAGGAGGTTGGTCTTGGTAAAAGGTGGGTTGATGGCTTTTTGGATTGCCTTTTCAAAATAGCTTGTCCAAGGAAGTAAGTCATCAGAGCTTCAAGCCCTTGAACTTGCTCGGCAAGCTTTTGGATCTTTTCTTGTTCGGAGGCCATTTGTGGTGTTAGGCTAATGGGTAGTGATGTTGGAGGAAGGTTAGGTTGGCCTTAGGGCTCAAACTCTTCAGGTCGAGCAAGGGCTATGGAGACGACTTCACCCCTGTTTCAAAAGAAATAAACCCTTAGTGAATCTCCTTGGTCATTATTGAACTATGGTGCAGATGCAAATGCGTGTCCTAATTCCATGGTCATCTTTCCTAGAATGAATGCAAGGTGCACTTTCGTTTTCTGAAAAAAAAATTATATTTTTTTTTTATTTATTTTTTTTTTGAAATTTTTTTTTGAAAGGGCACCAAATGACATAGGAATGTATGATAGCACATGTCCTAAGTGGTTAGGGTCATGCCTAAGGGTCGAGTCTAAGTTTGGCCAAAGGTCAATTCTATGTGAGTACAGTCAAGGTCAAAGTCTTAGGTCAAAGTCTGTGCCTACCCTAGTTGTCAAGGGTCAGACTTAAGGTTGGAATCTATGCCTACTCTAATGGTCAGGGGTCAAGACCTAGGGTCAAAGTCTGTGTGGACTAAGGTCAAAGTTTGAAGGACAAAATCCTAGTGACTATGCACAGACTAAGGTAGAGGTCAACTAAAGTCACTATGGGCTATGAAATGCATGATGTGAACTAAAGATGACCATGGACTACATGAAAGTGTTGTGTTAAGGTCTAGAACTATATATGGCTAGGACCTACAGCACATATATACAAGATACGTGATGACAAGTCAACTATGGTCGTCTAGGTTAAGTCAGAGACGTACCACGCCTAAGGGCAGAGCTGGGTCCAATTTCACCACTTTCACGGTAAGTGATGTATGGCCGAGTACCCCTATGTATACGCATCTGTACACGTGCACACGCGGCATAGGCGGGATAGGACTTGCCTTCACCATGCAATCCATTAACCACATGCAACCAAGGTAGTATCCCCCCTTAAGGTGTCTCGAGCATATAGAACATGCCCATTGAGACAAGAACCTAAGGCGCGACCTTTTCGAAAAGTCACATGCAAATGCAAATTCATAATATGATGAGGAATTACGAGACTTCAATCTGTCCACTTCACTAACGGTGTGATTATCTCCAGCGGAGTCGCCAATTGTAGGACGTGCGGCGTGCCCTCGCGTATAGCGGGCGGCGGCTTGGTACTACATCGGTGCTTTGCGTGGGCTTGAGCCACGGAACCGCACGTGAGTTTGGGTGGGTAGTGTTGTCGAATAAGGGGAATCGCCACCGTGCCTATAAAGGTTATTCACGGACGCCGAAACGTCGGTGCCAAATTAATGGCCCCACGTCCGATCCAGTAACCAGTCGTGGGTTCGGGACATGGTACGAATCAGATCTGTAACCAATTCGCCCGCATGTAGCGGCCTCTATTCGGTCTCATTGAAATTCCATTCATTACGGTTATTGAATGCACATACTTACATTTTTAGCACCTTAGAAGCGTACTAACCTAAAGATTACTAAGTGGGTTACTATTATACACAAACAAAGACTTCTACAATGAACAAGCGATCGCTTCATTGTTAGTCAATTATTAACAAGGTGCCTAGAAAACGCGTCGTTTATGATTGACTTTATGTGATACGCATAATTTCCGATCTTGTTTAAGCAATATATATAAGTGTGATAGAATATTGTACAAACGAAACATGAAAACAAAGTTAGTAAGCATATATATGTATATGTATATCCTTCTTCTTGTCTCTGCAAATACACAAATCGTTAAAGTAAAAACTAAAAAGAGACGTCCTTTGATCGAATTGCTAATCAAGACAAAGAAACATGTTAGTATTGACAATAACATATGTGTATTAATGATAAATTGTGACAGTAGTGATAATAGTAATAAATGTTAACGAAAAAGAATTTGAAAACACGAATAACAATCCTACATATTTAATGAGAGGATTCAAAGTCGGTTTCTACATTGTGTAAATTAAATTAGAACTCGTGATAATAATTAATCAATTAAAAGAAAACGAAAGAAGAGTTGTAGTGAGAATCTCAGAAGTAACTTGTTATCGCTCGTTGATCGAACAGAATTGGATGCCAGAACTCAAGAATGTATGTGTTTAGAGTGTATGAGAGGGTGAGAGTGTGAATACGCAAGTTTAGGGACGTGTAGGTTGAATAGACGTGTGTGTCTGTCTCGAAATGAGCAAGGCACGTATTATAGACACGAGGAGGGGAATCGGGCGTATATATGCAGGAGACCTGCGTATATGACGCAGCGTCTGCGTATATACGCGCCTGGAGCGTATAACGCAGGCCTGCGTTATATGCTCGATTATTCTCCGCGTATTTTTTGATTTCCTCCAATTTTATTTCGTGATTTGCCTTGATTCGACGCACCTAGACACCTTTGGGTATTTATTTTCGGGTATTTTTTGTGTATTTTGTATTTTTGTATTTTCTGCGTATAAAAACTTATAAAAATCATAAAAAAAATATAGAAAAATCAGAAAAAATAATCTAAAAATACTGGTGAGCTCAGAAAAATGTTAAGAGTGCAATGAAAAGTGGAAATTATGGAATCACCAATATAAATTATTTTAAAATTCCTAAATATAGAAAATAATAAAAGAATAAAAGAAAATTTTTGCCTCCTTATTTGTTCTTTGCTCAATAGTTCCGAGTATACTACGTATTTCCAACTTTGTAAGTTCAAAGCATCTTTCTAAGTCGAAACAATCGCGAGACGCGGTATGTTTCTTCACTGATTACTCATTTGGGGAGACACTTTTAGTGTCTACACCAAGGGTTCAAGCTTTTGGGGATTCTCAATGGTTGTGTCACAGATCAGCGGAGAATATAGAGGGATCTCCCTCTAGCTCTGGATTAATACACACTGAGAGGCTGATCTCCTCATTTGATGAGATTAATGTGACGTCTCGTATGCAAGGGAAGAGAACCAAGAAGCTGATTATTTGCTCAACAAGATACTTTTAACACCCTGTTGGTTTTGATAGATGAGAGTTTCATACACATTAGTCATACACATTAGGTCATTTTAAAGACCCTGTTGGTTTTGATGAGAGTTTCATGCAAATTGAAATCTGAAGTACGAAATATCAATAAGAATAATAATAAAATTTAGTGTGAAATTGAACTAAAATCATTTAAATAAACTAAACATGCAATAAACGTAAATTCAAAGACAAAAATTACGAAAAAAATAATTAAAATAAGAATAATCCAAAAATAAAAATCGAAAACCACTAAAAACCAAAACACAAAATAAAACCAAAAGAAAAAATAATAAAAATAAAAGACGCTAAATT
>SNQN01000604.1:13032-64139 GCA_008642245.1 Bassia scoparia
CTAATTTAACAAATTAAACAAGTTAATTATAACCTGCAAAATAGAAGGCAACAAGTCAAGGAGCATCTTAAGATTCTCTTTCCAAGTCAATCCAATGCAAGCAAACATCTACCCCACAACAAATAAAAGGCAAGGAGGTTGCTGTGTGAACCACCCAACCTCGCATGTTTCAACAAAGTGATAACGGACAAGGCCAAAATTTTCCGACTTTTGGGGAAGAGATAAATGACAATAAATAGGCAAAAAAATAAGGACCTCTTCTCCTATGAGCATCACAATTCAACCCATGGTCTTAAAAGTGTCCATAATCTCAACAAATCGATCTTCGCAGGCCAGAAAACAATGTCGAAGGGAAAAACGTGCGTTTCGCAAAGTCCCATGAAATTTTCGAAAAATTGATAAAAGAACTCGGATAAGTCAGTGGGCGCAAGGAGGGTGATCCAAGCCAACAAAAATGGCATAATTCTCAGGCAATGGTTGTTAATTTCATTATTGTTAAAGCCAAAAGAATGAGTACGAGGATTCCAAAATTTACCTGCGCAAGCAAGTAAAAGAGGCAATATCAATTTTCACGAACCAGAACGGCAAAAACACGTTCTCCAAGATCACGAATGTCGCCTTTGACCGTGTGAGGAGAATCCACGTATCCAAGAGTTCCAAGAGCGAAATCAACCTTCGAGCCATGCCTAAAGAATTGAGAAAAAAGTGTTTAAGGTTTTGTAGTAAAACAGACAAGCAGAGACCGGGTTTTCGAAGGTGCATATCCAAAACTACGTCATGCATTATAATGACTGTTAAACGAAACAGCGGGGAAAATCCCTAAGCCTTGAGCGTTATATACGCAAATGAGCATATATACGACTGATCGGAGCGTATATACGCACCATAGCAGCTTCCGTATATACGCAGCTTTGCGCAACAGTACTGCGAGCTTTCCTAAAAATTTTTTTGAAAGAGCTAATTTTGCAGCCGTATATACGCTACCTAGGAAGCGTATATACCAGCCGAGGCACCAGCGTAATATTACCTCCTCTTTGTAGCTATAATACACTCCCATACTACGCCACGTTGTCAACCTTCGAATGATTTACTAATTTTGGGTAATGTTTGCCCTATTTTCAGCCGTATTTGCAACATCGGGGATTGTTGTATTCGGCTAATGCATGCTTTCACTACGACTCAAACCACGTAGATTGTCATTTTTTTTTGTTTTTTTTGGTTGAGGAAGTCGGTGCCTCAAATGTCATACTAGAGTCGCATGCATAAACATAAACACATACTACAACAAACACATACATGCATTAACACAAACACATACATATACATGCACAAACACAAACACAACATACATTACAAACACATACATGCATTCATACATAAGTCTCATATACAAACACATGGCATCATACATTCATACATAAAGCTGCATATCATACAAACCCGTTAGTTTCAAGCTAAGTGTTCCTAGTTCACGAGGTGCACCCCCAGTCCCACTACCATCTGCCTGAGTCCATGAAGCATATCCACTGGTCAATAATCTAGACATGATGATTGGACGTCCCCCGCACTCGAGGAAGACATTGCGGAAGGCTAGCCCATAGCATACATTAACCCAAACGCTCTAGAATAAATTCAAATGGCTTTATGTAGTGGAAAACGTTCACATACATAAGACGAAGCATCAGTGACTAAGCTTCAGAAGAAACAAGATTTCAAAGTTACAAACACAAATGGTCGTACCCAAGTCATTTGCAAAGCCAACAAAGAAAACTTTGGGGGCTACAACATCTTGGGGCTTCCAGAAATTCCACATGCCATTTTTCGGTCTATATTCTCCGCTACAAATTCCAGCACAACCATCTCTCGGGTCTACGAATCCTCTCCAAACGCTACAGGAAATCCAGCAAAACCATCTCGTCTTTATGGTTTCTCCCGCTACAGAAATCTCAAAGCAAATACATTGATATTCGGTGCTTGGAAATTTCTCCCGCTACAGAAGTTCCGCGCGCTCTTCGGTTTGGAATTCTCCCGCCACAAAAATCGCATACACACATGACATTTCCTCACGCCTATACGCATTTCATCCTAACGCCGATTGTGCTATACGCAACATTTCTTCCCGAAAAGCCAAGGTCGCCGTAGAAGGCATATACATTCACAACCTCCCCGAAAAACCTAAGGACAAGCCGATTAGGAACTTTCCGAAAGAACGAGGCGCTTTCCAACGAACATAACATTCTTCTTCCCGAAACCCAAGGTCAGCCGTAGGAACGCATTCTACATCACTTCTTTTCCCCGAAAAGCCAAAGGTCAGCCGTATGGGAAAGCTACCTGAGGATCCAGCGCGCTTCCAGGGCATAACACCATGGGCGCGGTCAACAGGAAAACAACCTTTGTTTGCAGACAACACCGGCGAAAAGGTTAAACTCAGGGCTCGCAAAATGTCTTGAGTTACTCTCCGTCCCGAATCCGAAGACTTTGACTTTTGTCTTACGAACTATCTCTCTCCAGACTCGCAAAGGGGCTTCTGTAACACCTAAAAAATGTCTCCCCAAATCAGTGGTCGCAGAATGTCTTGAGTTACTCTCCGTCCCGAAGTCGAATTACTTTGACTTTTGTCTTACGAGGACTATCGTTCCTCCAACTCAGTTCAAAGGGGCTTCATGTAACACCAAAAATGTCTCCCCAAAAGAGTAATAAGTGATAAACATCCGAGTCTCCATGTTTCACTTAAAAAATGCTTTGAACTCACAAAAGTCGAAAAACGTGGGGTCATACTCGAAACTATTGAGCAAAAGACAAAAAAATGGGCAAAAACATTTCTTTATTTATTTTAATTATTTTCTATTTTTAGTTTTGCTTTTCTTTTAGGATTTTTATAATTTATATTGGTGATCTCCTTTTCTGAGCTCACCAGTATTTTTAATTATTTTCCTGATTTTTCAACGATTTTTCTATGATTTTAAATACCAAAAAAAATACAAAATACGCCAAAAAATACTCCGGAAATACGTGAACCTTCTAGAACACTCTAAGAACCCTTCCCTTGGAGAGGCAAGTGTCTAGGTGCGTCGATCAAGGAAATCACGAAATAAATCGGCAGAAATCAAAATATTTCGAGTTTTGGAAGAAATATACGAAAAGCCTGGCGTAAAACAAGAACCTGCTATATACGCAAGCCCCTCTGGTATATACGCAGCTCGTTGCGATATACGAGACCTGTTATAACGGCAAGCCACCTGCAACTAATACGCCAAGCCACCTGCTGATATAGCAGCTCCTCTGCGTATGATACGCAGGGTTTTCTCCTCGTTTTTCCCTCGTGCCTATAAATACATGCCTGCCTTGCTCAAGTCCGACACACACGCATTCTCGAGACATACGTCCACTCTCTCTCCTCTCCAAACACTCTACCAACACATTCCGTTCTTGAATTCAAAGCATCGATTGTTTTTCGATTCAACAAGCAATAACCAAGGTTTATTTTCTGAGATACTCGCCACTAACATACTCCTTTTCCAATCTAATTAAAACTATTTACGAGTTTTGATCTAATAAGTAAAACATGTAAGAAACTCACTATTAATCGTTCATTATAATGGAGGATTTTCATAATGTTTTCAATGTCATGTTTGTTTTCACTTTCATTTCATTTTCATTATTATTATTCACTTTCAATACTAACGACTTTCTTATTCTTGTATAGCGTATCAAGGCGAAAAGATTCATTGCGCTCGTTTTTCATCATAACTAACCATGTTTATTTCTATATAGCGATTCAAGGCAGAAAGATTCGTCGCTTCGTTTTACAAACTAACCTTTTTTTGTTGCAGATTTAGGGTAAATTGGTGATAATATATGTTTTGGAGAGTTTCATATACTTCGTATTGTCATTGTTGTATATTGTACTATATTTTGCTTAAAAACAAGACCGAAATTATGTGAATCACCTTAAAATCAGATTAACTATGGACAACCGGTGTTTAGCACCTTTTTTAACCTTATAATGCAAAACGTGGCACAATTCTAGGTTAGGTAGTCTCTTGTGCATAATAGAAAACGACACTTTCATGTAATTTTAGGGTTAGTACGCTTCTAAGGTGCTAAAACGTAAGTTATTGCATTCAATAACCGTTGATGATGGAATTGCATGAGACCGAGTAGAGGCCGCTACATTCGACGAATGTTACAATCTGATCGTACCATGTCCCCGAACCCAACGAACTGATTACTGATCAGAACCGTGCCATAATTTTGGCACCAACGTTATCGGCGTCCGTGAAAAACTTTATAGGCACGGGCGACTCCTACTCGACAAACACTACCCCAACGCACTCACTTCGGTGTTCTGCTCCAAGCCGCAGCAAAGCACCCATGTAGTACCAAGTCGCGCGCCCGCTATACGCTTCGAGGGCGCGCCCACGTCCTACAAGTGCGAGCTTGTTAATATGTGGTGCCGCTATCTTGAGACAAAAAGGTTATCACAGTTAGCAATATTAGCCCCACAGATGGTGAAGTTGTCTTTTCCATGTTTTGTTCGGCCATTGACGTTGATTATCCCCGCATACCCCATCCTGAGTGGAAGCCAGGCATGATCTGTGTGTTTTCTAATCGAGAACGTCTATGTATGGAGAGGAAAGTCTCTTTCGGACTTGCTTGTTTAAGTCACAAAGTTTCACACATCAAACTCGTCATCTTTCTATGTATTTGAGACCGCACTTGCTATCCATTAAGGGAAAATCCGGTTTCAGCGACGAAGCCTTTGTTTAACTGCTTAGCCCTCGATAGAGCGGAATTCTTCGCAGTGCCATGTTGGAGTAATCCTTGCATGTCTTCGTAGGACCAAGCAAATCATCCCGGAACTCTTTTAGTTTTGTAACCATTTAATCCCTTTCTTGCTAACTCAGAGTCAACCAATATTCTCTCCGAGGCAGTCGTTGTCGGAGATTCTACCTTTCTGTTTGTTCATGACAGAAGTTTTTCGAGTTTTTGTTTATTAACTCATTTATGACCTTTATAAACTCATTGTGTTTTTTGTTTTCGAGTTGTGAATTAAAGCAATCATTAGAAGCAAAAGAGGAGTAACCAGAAAGTAGCATGTTATAAACTCTGAAGAGATTACAGATAAGTTTGCTCCGAAGAGACTTGATTGACAAGGGAAAGGGGATACTAGGCTCCCTTGACAGACTCAGGAGGACATTCCAGACTAGTTATCTTAGCTTCTACGACACTAGACTCAGACTCAATCCAGATCAGAATCCTCGAGCATTGGTCCTTTGCCCATTGCACTTGATGACCTTGCCCTTGAGTACCGACTTAACGGTTTGCCGTTTCCGAGTGCTCTTCTTGGTATGCATAGCGCATGCTGGAAGTGAGTTGGTGGATTGAATGAATGCTGTTCCTCTTCTTCAAGGGATGTCGAGGACCCTCTTGATCATGTTATGTATTATGCATTAAATTGTAACATTCTTCAGTCGAGTTATGTTGCTCATGTGATAATTTGTATACTGTTGGTGTTCCACCACTTGGCCTTTCTAGCCACATTGGTTAAAAGATGGTGCCAAGGTGCTCAAGAAGTCCATTTGCAGTCAAGTGGTCAAATCTTTTTTCGACGACCCTTTGAGTGTCAGAGGTTGCAGTTGCAAGGTCTCCAAAATGGCCCATCTCTAATCACATGATTCTAGCATCAATTTATTCTAACTTGGCCATGATCTGGTCAACGCGAGGGTCTTTTGCGGCCATTGTGCAATGGCGTTGATTGACGGAGTGCTGCTTGAACCGTGGAACGAACTTGTGTCTACGAGCTCCAAAACCGTTGGTCCCTACCCTGTTTGAACATGACCAAAAGTTAAGTTCCATGTCGAATCAACCTGTGAGGCAATGCATGTCTTAGGGGTGAACATTCCTTGACTATCGACTGACTAAAAATGTAAAAAGTCTATGAACGTCGAAAATTTGCCTTTCGCCTTTTATTTTCATTTTATTTTTTGTCACTATTTTTTCTTTTTTTTCTTTTTTTTTTTTTGCTTTTTTAGAAAGGCGAAGTTCAAAGTCCGACGTCCATATTACAATTATATGACTCAAAAAGACGCAACGCCTAATGATTCTAGTTTACAACCACTTCCACATTACGACGCCTAGGAATGATCACCTTGCTATTTGTGGACTGTTACATGACTCAATGACTTGTTTGTTATGAATGCAAAGCTGGTCCTATAACCATAGCACGTAGCACGTTGTCACGCTAGCATGAACCCTATATACAAAACAAATCCATCCACCTAGAGTGATTGCTAGCTACCGAACGGGTAGTCCGCCGGTATCCAAGAGGGTCCCTGACTAGGCTCAGAACGATTCTAACACATCCAGCCTACTGTGATGATCAAAGGAGGTCTAAACCATTACGGCTTTTTAGTGCATTGCAACGCGCGTCATGGTGGGTATGGGTAACAAGCTTAAGAAATGGTACATAGGTAGTGCACCAGCGCCAATCTTAAGCGAGCCCCCTCGTCTTGTCTCAAGTGTCAAACACACTTATATGAGACGTGATGCCTAAAAAACGGAAACTCAGTGCTAACGACCTAAGTTCGGTGTAATGCAGGATTCCTAAAACACAATGCCGTCTTAGGAAGCTAAAATTGCTAACAATTCGAGTATTGCCCACATATCACTAAAGTAATAGCTTTGGTGAATTCCCCAGTGAAGTCGACAGAAACTTGACACCGGCACCAGGGCATCACGGGCCGGACTGGGACCCGGTCCCTTGCTCCGGAGGGTACAATTTAAGGGCGCCTGGTTTGTTTGCTAGAATTGAATTTTTGCTTTACATATTAAGATAATGCTTGGAGTTGTGTGTTTATACTCAAAATGAGTAGAGGAACTCGTAACCGTACTCTTTTTAGCCATTTTAAGCCTTGACTACAATTGCATAAAGCATGGCGAAGGACCCATGTCTTTTAGTGCACCAAAGGTTTGGATTAGGGGACCAGGGTAAGGGTGAAGTAGTGAACAACACCACCACCCCCCCCCCCGCATTTAAGGCAAGTTCATTGTTCGAAAGACAACAACAAACAGTTTTCCGTATTAAACCCTAAGCATGCAAAAATTACTAGCGAGTTGATTAATAGAATACTATACAATAGTGTCTAGTTTTATTGTGGCATGTGTAATTCCGTATTCTAGCACCTTATGCCGGTTTCATAGTTATCTTATATGGCGTGAAACACCGAAATTTGCAGGTCTTTGTTAAGCTTATTATATTGTGAGACAAGCATGCAAGCACTCGTGCGTGGAATTTAAAGTTATGCCTTAAGTTGCTTTTAATTGATTTGCAAAATCGTTTGTTAATCAATATTACATTCGAATTACATAGAAAGTTGAATTTCTAAACAGGCACGCAAAAGGGGGTTTAGAATTGAGACAATTGGCCTCAAACCTACCTCGCAACAAGATGCCGAAGACCAAGAACGCTGCCTCAGACCCTTAGGAACCATTGTCAAACCTTAGAACCCTTGAAAACCTCTTAAATCATTCCAGTCAAGTGGTCATTGAATAGGCTTTTATGTGTTTGAATATTGTTGAAAGGTCGAAATCGACCAAGATTAGAATTTTTGGCGCAATTATTTATAGGAAAGGCTCAATTTTGGCCGATTTAGCTTGCCTCGAATTGCAAGATTGCTATTATATAATATCGTAATATAATCGTACCGTACATGATTTTATACGATCATTATTTGATATTATTGCGATTGCATCGGATATTATTGCGATATTCGAGATTGTTTTACGTCGAATAACGAGACTGTAATGAAAAATATCGTATATAATCGTATAAAATATATACGCGATTTATTACGATCAAAGTTGATATTATTGCGATTATGGCTGATATTGCCACGATACTCGGATTTTTGGCTCCCTTGGACGCGCGTCTTGAGGATGCGCCGCTTTGCTCGAGTTTGCGTTATTGGTTAAAAAATTCATAAATATTATACATAAATAACTGAAAATTATGGAAACATATATAAAAATTCCATGCGAAGAATAGAGGTGTTGTGCTAAACTTTGTGAATTTTTGAAATTTTTTATAATTTAATTAATTATCGCAAAATCCATTAAATTTTCAAAAATTCTAGAAAAAATGTTTTAAAAATAAGTTAAATTATTTAAAAATCAAAATTTATTTTTGAGGTGCTAAATACTTGGAATAGGTTTCCGGTGCAACGGATTCTTCCTTTTTTAAGGGCCTTTTAAGGTCCTAGCTCTCTCAATTTAACTTGTGTGTTGTTGGGTGTCTTATCATTGGCCATTTTGGGCTAGGGACAAATGTGGTATCTACAACGATCTTCTGGTAAATCAGGGAATGCATCAGAACATGTTAGAGCATCTGTTTGTGCTTTTAGCGAAGGAGGAAGTTCAATCATAAGATGAATCCATTGAAGTGTGCCTCGGGGTTAGAGCCTGTAATTTCTTCGGGTTCTTAGTACATAAAACGTATCGATATAGATTAGAACAAAGAGAGAGTTGTCCTGGAGGATCAACCCCTAAAACTAAATGGGAGTTGCAAAAATTTTGGGACAGATTAATTATGCTCGCGATTTATTACTAAATTTGGCAGAAAGACGAAAGCTTTTTCTCATTTGCTGAATTAATAAAAGAGATAGTTCAATTGGGTTATTGAAGATCAGTAGGCCTTTGAGCAAATCAAATCAAAGCTGGCTTCTCCCCAATTTTGATTCTCCAAAATTAGCGAAATGGGAAACCATTGAGGTTATATTTGCCAGCGTCTGATGGCTCTATCGCTAGTATGCTCACACAAGAAAATGAATATGGGCAGGAGCAAGCTATTTTGTATCAAAATAGAATCTTGCAAGACGTGGAAACAAGATATACAACGCTGAGAAATGGTGTTTGTGTTTGTTATATGCTCATTAAGCTCAATTGAAGTCAATCACCAACCAACGTGTTGAAACACCTTTTGATCATCCTTTTGTCAAAGGAAGGTTGTGTTAGTGGAGTATGAATTTGTCCCAGTTCGAGTTGGAATATTTCCCTCAAAAGGCTGTGAAAGGTCAAAGCTGTAGCAGATTCAAATGGGGCCTTGACGTTTATTTGTAGATGGGTGAAGCCATTAAATTAACTAGGCCGAGATAGTGATGCTTTCATGAAAGGGTGTGAAGACTAACACTAGTAGAAAAAAGCCCATATGACGCGAGATATATGACGCAGTTTCAAAATATTGCATCATAAAGATATGGTGACTTTCGCATACCGATGCACAAATAATAGAGCTGAGTTTAAAGTTCTAGTTATAGGTCTCGGGACATTGAAAGATAAGGGCATCACAAGTTAGGACGTGGGCGTGCCCTCGCATATAGCGGGCGCGCGGCTTGGTACTACATCGGTGCTTTGCGTGGGCTTGAGCCACGGAAAACCGCATGTGAGTGCGTGGGTAGTGTTGTCGAATAAGGGAATCGCCACCGTGCCTATAAGGTTATTCACGGACGCCCGAAACGTTGGTGCCAAATTAATGGCCCCACGTCCGATCCAGTAACCAGTCGTGGTTCGGGACATGGTACGAATCAGATCTGTAACCCAATTCGCCGCATGTAGCGCCTCTACTCAGTCTCATTTGCATTCCATTCATCACGGTTATTGAATGCACATAACTTTCATTTTTAGCACCTTAGAAGCATATAACCCTAAAGATTACTAAGTGGGTTATTATATACACAACAAAGACTTCTACAATGAACAAGGCGATCGCTTCATTGTAGTCAATATTAACAAGGTGCCTAGAAAACCGGTCGTCCATGATTATCTGACTTTAATGTGATACGCATAATTTCCGATCTTGTTTAAGCAATATATATAAGTGTGATAGAAATATGTAAAAAACAACATGAAAACAAAGGTTAGTAAGCATAATAATGTATATGTATATCCTTCTCACCTTGTCTCTGCAAATACACAAATCGTTAAAGTAAAAACTAAAAAGAGACGTCCTTTGATCGAATTGCTATCAAGACAAAGAAACATGTTAGTATTGACAATAACGATATGTGTATAATGATAAATTGTGACAAGGTAGTGATAATAGTAATAAATGTTAACGAAAAAGAATTTGAAAACACGAATAACAATCCTACATATTTACATGAAGGATTCAAAAAGTCGGTTCTACATTGTGTAAATTAAATTAGAACTCGTGATAATAATTAATCAAGTTAAAAGAAAACGAATGAGAGTTGTAGGTGAGTAATCTCAGAAATAAACCTTGTTATCGCTCGTTGGATCGAACAGAATTGATGCTTGTAATCCTAGACACCCTTGCTCTCCAAGCAAGGATTATAGAGTTCTAGAAGGTTCCACGTATTTCCGGGTATTTTTTGTGTATTTTGTATTTTTTGTATTTTCTGCGTATAAAAACTTATAAAAATCAAGAAAAATATAGAAAAATCAAAAAATAATCTAAAATACTGGGATCTCAAAATTAGATCTACAAGAAAAGTGGAAATATGGAGATCACCAATATAAATAATTTTAAAAAATCCTAAAAATAGAAAATAAATAAAAAAATAAAAGAAAATATTTTTTCCCCCTTTTTTGTTCTTTGCTCAATAGTTCCGAGTTGATGCTCACGTATTTCCAACTTTGTGAGTTCAAAGCATCTTTTCTAAGTCGAAACAATCGCGAGACGCGGTATGTTCATCACTGATTACTCATTTGGGGAGACACTTTTAGGTGTCTACAGAAGCCCCCACTTTGACTGAGTCTGGAGAGACGATAGTCTCGTAAGACGAAGTCAATATGTATCTATGGGATGGAGCAACTCAAGACGTTCTGCGACCCTGAGTCACCCTTTTCCCTTTGGGTCTTCTCAACCAAGAGTTAGTTTTACCTGTAGCCGTGTCCCGTGCGGTCTGATTTGCTTGCCTTGGAATTTTGTTCGGGGAGCAACTCCAAAACCAAGAAGGTGCGCGGAACTTCTTGAGTGGGAGAGATTCAAAAAACCCGAGAGAATGCTAACGGAATTTCTGTAAGCGGGAGGAAATTTCCAAACCCGAAGACGTGCTGATGGAACTTCTGTTAGCGGGAGAAGATTCCAAGACCCGAAGATGTGCTGACGGAACTTCTGTAGCGGAGAAGATTCCAAGACCCGAAGATATGCTGACGGAACTTCTGTAGCGGGAGAAAGATTCCAAGACCGAAGATGTATTTGCTTGAGATTTCTGTAGCGAGTAACCATAAGACCCGAAAGATGGTTGTGCTGGATTTCTGTAGCGGGAGAATTCGTAGACCCGAAAGATGCTTGGCTGGATTTCTGTAGCGGAGAAATCGTAGACCCGAAAGACGTTTGTGCTGGATTTCTGTAGTGGGAGAAATCGTAGACCCGAAGCGTGCATATATGGAATTTCTAGTGCGAGGAAAATTCCAAAACCCGAAGTGTGTAAAGGAGCTGTTGTGTGAAGAAGCCCCCACTTTGACTGAGTCCGAAGAGACGATAGTCTCGTAAGACGAAAGTCAAAGTATCCGATTCGGGACGGAGGCAACTCAGGACGTTCTACATGTAAGATGGGCCCTAGCCTTGTATGGAGGTTGCAATGTGCAATGTGCAATGTAATGTGTTTGTGCAGATGCATATGCATGATGATGTATGTAAACTCAATGTGCAATGATGCTTATGAAGTGTTTGCAATGGCTATATGTGTAATGCAAGTCTATTCTTAGATCTAATGCATGAAATGACCAAGGAAATTAACTACTGGAAGATGCTTTTGGATTGCGGATAGATCCGTCTCAAGCCCCATTCGAGCAAAGGCGATTGCGTCGATTGCAAGTGAGCCCCCAACCCATGGGGTTTAGTGTTGGGAATGTCTTAATTTGTGTGTTGAGGTTGGTTTAGTGGTGAGCCCCCAACTTGATGAGCTTGGGGCAATGGTTGATGGAGCAAGGTAAGGCTAGTGAATTTTGTGGAGTCATGGGTCTTGGCTTAGCCTTTTGTGGCGTAATTGTAAGGGATAAGGTACTGGGATGTGATTTGATTTGCCCAAATCAGTAACTTGAGTTGAATGCTGCATGAGGAGAGAACATGGAGGAAATGCTGCATACGATGCTTTGAGGAGACGCCTTATGACTGCTACAGAGAGATAGCCTAAGGAAGAGTTAAGGAGAGCCCTAAGGTGTATGAAAGAATAGGCTAAAGGTTCAAGAAAAGCAAGGCTAAAATTTGTGGACTAAGGGTAAGTAAATGGGGAATTGATGTGGTTGGCTAGATGATGTAGGATTTGAGTCTATGTCGAGTGCTACACTAGGAATTGTGCTTCTACCCTTAAGAGAATCAAACAACTGGAGAGTGGACCTCTGAACGTTATTGAGTTATTGGGTCGGACCTCGAGAAGAGGCTTCCTACGTATCCTTACAGAATCAGACCGTCGTAGTTCTTGATGGTGATTTGGACAATGCCTCGTGTGAGAGGCTTTTGTGGTTGTAATGTGAGGTTGTGGTTTGGGATTGAAAAAGCTTGCTGATCACGAAGTGACCCACGGTGCGCAGTGTGCTTTTTAGACTTTGTTTTTTGTTGAATTGGGCTTTGAACTTTGGATTTGCATTGGATTTTGACATTGATTTGCATTTGTGATTACTGACATTGCTTTTTGCTTTTTGCCCATTTATCTGTTTTTTTTTTTTTGCACATGTCTTTTCCTACGCACCGTTTTGGTCAAAGGTTAAGTAGATGTGGGATGATGAAAAAAGATAGGCTGAATGATAGTGTTTATGGCTCAAAGGGTTGCAAGGGATTTTGATTTGATGTGATGAAGGGAATGGGGGAAGAGGTTATTTTTGTGGAGCTATGAAAAAGGCCTCTCTGCAATGTCCATTGAATTGTGAGGTCAATCAGTTTGTTTGATTCCATTAAAGTTAGAAGCACAAATTACATGGAGGCTAGAGAGATAATGAAAAATTAAAGTTTATTAATACCTAAGAATTTATTACATTGAGGCTAATTGCAGAAATTATTCCTAAACCTAATGACATAGACCCAAAATGAGGAAAAGAAGTGATACACAGTCTAGGGAAAGGGACTCTCCGACTCGACCCTAAAGCTAAGACCCTAACTGACTCATGCAAATCGAAGAAGATCATCCTCTATTCCACTCCAATGTCGTAGACCTTTGCGAATGTGGTAAGGCCTCGATACTTGAGATTATCTTTGTATTTTGGCTGGAGGCCAGAAATGAAAGCTTTGACCATCTCTTCTTCAGTAGGAGCGGAGACTAGGGTGGCAGCAACTCCTCTCCATCTAGTCAGATAGGTAGTGAACCCCTCGTTCTCCCTGCTTAAGGATTTTGAGCTCTCGGAAGGACGTTTGGGTCTGGATGTTACCCTGTATCTTGCGATGAATGCGTGGATGATCTCTTCCCAAGTAGCTATTTCTTTCTCAGAAGTGAAAAGAACCACTTCTGACATATCGGTTCCAAGGAAAGGGGAAAAGACCATTGGAACAGGGCAGAGTCAATCCCTTTAAGTGCCATTGTAGTCTTAAATCCCTTATATGGAATCGAGGTTTATCAGTCGGCTTGAACTTGGGTATGTCTTCGGCTAAGAAAATCCTTTGGCAGTTTGGTTGAAATGTTGGGGTCAAGAGGAGGTTGGTCTTGGTAAAAGGGTGGGTTGATGGCTTTTTGGATTGCCTTTTCAAATAGCTTGTCCAAAAGTGCTCGAGGTCAACTCCTTGATCTAGCTTCAAGCCCTTGAACTTGCTCGGCAAGCTTTTGGATCTTTTCTTGTTCGGAGGCCATTTGTGGTGTAAGGCTAATGGGTAGTGAATGTTGGAGGAAGGTTAGGTTGGCCTTAGGGCTCAAACTCTTCAGGTCGAGCAAGGGCTATGGAGACGACTTCACCCCTGTTTCAAAAAGAAATAAACCCTTAGTGAACTCCCTTGGTCATTATTAACATATGCTGCAGATGCAAATGCGTGTCCTAATTCCATGGTCATCTTTCCTAGAATGAATGCAAGGTGCACTTTCGTTTTCTGAAAAAAAAATTATATTTTTTTATTTATTTTTTTTTTGAAATTTTTTTTTGAAAGGGCACCAAATGACATAGGAATGTATGATATGCACATGCCTAAGTGGTTAGGGTCATGCCTAAGGGTCGAGTCTAAGTTTGGCCAAAGGTCAATTCTATGTGAGTACAGTCAAGGTCAAAGTCTTAGGTCAAATCTTGCCTACCCTAGTTGTCAAGGGTCAAGACTTAAGGTTGGAATCTATGCCTACTCTATGGTCAAGGGTCAAGACTAGGGTCAAAGTCTGTGTGGACTAAGGTCAAAAGTTTGAAGGACAAAATCCTAGTGAACTATGTCACAGAACTAAGTAGAGGTCAACTAAAGTCACTATGGCTATGAAATGCATGATGTGAACTAAAGATGACCATGGACTACATGAAAGTGTTGTGTTAAGGTCTAGAACTATAATGGTCTAGGACCATACATGCACATATATACAAGATACGTGATGACAAGTCAACTATGGTCGTCTAGGTTAAGTCAGAGAGCGTACCACGCCTAAGGCAGAGCTGGGTCCAATTTCACCACTTTCACGGTAAGTGATGTATGCCGATTCCCCTTATGTATACGCATCTGTGAACACGTGCACACGCGGCATAGGCGGGATAGGACTTGCCTTCACCATGCAATCCATTAACCACATGCAACCAAGGTAGTATCCCCCCTTAAGTGGTCTCGAGCAATAAAACTGCCCATATGAGACAAGAAACCTAAGGCGCGACCTTATTCGAAAAGTCACATGCAAATGCAAAATCCAATAAACGTGATGATGGAATTACGAGACTTTCAAGTCTGTCCACTTCACCTAACGGTGATTATCTCCAGCGGAGTCGCCAATTGTAGGACTGGGCCGTGCCCTCGCGTATAGCGGCGCGCGCCGCTTGGTACTACATCGGTGCTTTGCGTGGGCTTGAGCCACGGAACCCGCACGTGAGTGCGTTGGGGTAGTGTTGTCGAATAAGGGGAATCGCCACCGTGCCTATAAAGGTTATTCACGGACGCCCGAAACGCTCGTGCCAAATTAATGGCCCCACCGTCCGATCCAGTAACCAGTCTGGGTTCGGGACATGGTACGAATCAGATCTGGAACCCAATTCGCCCGCATGTAGCGCCTCTATTCGGTCTCATTGAAATTCCATTCATTACGGTTATTGAATGCACATAACTTTACATTTTTAGCACCTTAGAAGCGTACTAACCTAAAGATTACAAGTGGGTTACTATTATACACAAACAAAGACTTCTACAATGAACAAGGCGATCGCTTCATTGTTAGTCAATATTAACAAGGTGCCAGAAAACCGGTCGTTTATGATTATCTGACTTTAAGTGTGATACGCATAATTTCCGATCTTGTTTAAGCAATATATATAGTGTGATAGAATATGTACAAACGAAACATGAAAACAAAGTTAGTAAGCATAATATGTATATGTATATCCTTCTCTTCTTGTCTCTGCAAATACACCAAATCGTTAAAGTAAAAACTAAAAAAGACGTCTTTGATCGAATTGCTAATCAAGACAAAGAAACATGTTAGTATTGACAATAACGATATGTGTATATGATAATTGTGACAATGTATGATATAGTAATAAATGTTAACGAAAAAGAATTTGAAAACACGAATAACAATCCTACATATTTACATGAGAGATTCAAAAGTCGGTTCTACATTGTGTAAATTAAATTAGAACTCGTGATAATAATTAATCAAGTTAAAAGAAAACGAAAGAGAGTTGTAGTGATAATCTCAGAAGTAAACTTTTTATCGCTCGTTGGATCGAAACAGAATTGATGCCAGAACTCAAGAATGTATTGTTTTAGAGTGTTATGAGAGGTGAGAGTGTGAATACGCAAGTTTAGACGTTTAGGTTGAATAGACGTGTGTGTCTGTCTCGAAATGAGCAAGGCACGTATTATAGACACGAGAGGGGAAACGGGCGTATATGCAGGAGACCTGCGTATATACGCAGGCTCTGCTATAATACGCAGCCTGGAGCGTATATACGCAGGCCCTGGTATATATGCTCGATTATTCTCCGCGTATTTTTTGATTTCCTCCAATTTTATTTCGTGATTTGCCTTGATTCGACGCACCTAGACACCTTTGGGTATTTTATTTCGGGGTATTTTTGTGTTTTTGTATTTTTGTATTTTCTGCGTATAAAAACTTATAAAATCATAAAAAATATAGAAAAATCAGAAAAATAATCTAAAAATACTGGTGAGCTCAGAAAAATGTTAAGAGTGCAATGAAAAGTGGAAATTATGGAGATCACCAATATAAATTATTTTTAAAATTCCTAAATATAGAAAATAAATAAAAGAAATAAAAGAAAATATTTTTGCCTCCTTTATTTGTTCTTTGCTCAATAGTTCCGAGTATGACCTCACGTATTTCCAACTTTTGTAAGTTCAAAGCATCTTTTCTAAGTCGAAACAATCGCGAGACGCGGTATGTTTCTTCACTGATTACTCATTTGGGGAGACACTTTTAGGTGTCTACACCAAGGGTTCAAGCTTTTGGGGATTCTCAATGGGTTGTGTCACAGATCAGCGGAGAATATAGAGGGACCTCCCCTCTAGCTCTGGTGATTAATACAACACTGAGAGGGCTGATCTCCTCATTTGATAGGATTAATGTGACGTCTCGTATGTGCCAAGGGAAGAGAACCAAGAAGCTGATTATTTAGCTCAACAAGATACTTTTAAACACCCTGTTGGTTTTGATAGATGAGAGTTTCATACACATTAGGTCATACACATTAGGTCATTTTAAAGACCCTGTTGGTTTTGATGAGAGTTTCATGCAAATTGAAAATCTGAAGTACGAAATATCAATAAGAATAATAATGAAAATTTAGGTGAAATTGAACTAAAAATCATTTAAATAAACTAAACATGCAAATAAACGTAAATTCAAAGACAAAAATTACGAAAAAAAAATTAAAATAAGAATAAATCCAAAAATAAAAATCGAAAACCACTAAAAACCAAAACACAAAATAAAACCAAAAGAAAAAAATAATAAAAAAAAACCCAGAAGATAATCGACAAAAACCCGAAGAAAAATAAAAAAAAAATTATAAAAATCGGAAGAAATTAAAAAAACGAAAAAAAATTGAAAAAAACTTTAAAAATGAAAATCGAAAAACCTCGAAAACAAAACTCACATATGAAAAAACCGAAAACCCCTTTCGTGTAAGAGATCTATACACAAATGTAAATAGATCAGAATATGCAATAAACTAAAATTTAACAATGAAAACGAGCATAGCCTCTAGAACGAACATCGAACAAACGAAAATCAGCGAAATTGTTGGCCTTTGAATGAATTAAGAGCAACGAGAATGAATCCACGAGTAAATTCACGATCTTAAGTAGCTAAAAGTGACGAGAACCTTGAAGGATTTTAAAATTATAAGACGTGAATTGAAGGTGGGAGAGAGGAGAGAGAAGTGGAGGAGTCTAAAATGAAAAATAAGGAGAGATAAGAATATATGATAGGATGAGGGTTTTTGGTATTGGTTTACGTGAAAAAATATCAACATACCGTAAGTTGTACTCAATACTCAACATAGTGGGCTAGCAATAATGTTATATAAAAATTTATAAATTAATATAAGAGATTGGTTTTTCTTATGCCCGATCTCGTACATTGTTTTAAGAGACCGGTTTTAATTAACCAGTTTCTTACATCAATTTAATAGAATGATTGATATAAATAACCGGTTTCGTATCTTAAGAAACCGGTGACTTAACTCAACTGGTTTCTTAAATATGGTGATTTTGCTCAATTTTGGTAGTAGTGGGTGGTTAGGGTCATGTTAGGAAATGCCTATCTACTGCAAGAGTTAGATGGAGAAATGTTTCAATGGGCATTGAATGGCAAGTTTCTGCGCCTGTATACCCCAAGCATTTGGGAAATCCATCAATATCTACGGTAGAGCATCTTAGCCTAGAGGCATTTGTCAAATAAACAGGTGTGCGAAAAGTAGTCGAATTCGTGTAACATAATTACCACAATTGGTAATACATGAATTTGAGGGCATCGAAAAGATGCCCCACATGGTTTACACGGGTTGAAGTATTAAAAATTACGCAACAAAGTAGAAGGTCAACAGACACCTTAAGGGTGACTTAATCATAAAGAAGTTACTAGATCCCCGCCGAGCCTATAAATAACATCTCATGCAAACGGTTTTTCATCTCATCTTTTCTCATTCTTTCTCTCCCCAAAAACCTCTTCTGCCTTTTCTTTCCCTAGAAGATTGTCCTAATATGCTAACACTAATGAAATTCAAGAGATGGGTGCTAGAAAAAGCTCAACACCAAGAAGGCTTTACTCTTAACAACCACGAGATCTCCCGCCATGTTCTCGAGGGTGTGGAGTTCAAGCAGAAGGAGAAGGCAAGGAAGGCACTCGTGTCATTTGAACAAGCATTGGAGGTAGGGACGTGACCACCCCTACACCAGTAAGGAATAACGTGCAGACGAAGTAACATTTCGAAAGGAAGAAAGAGAGAAGGAAGTGTCAAGGCAAAGGAGAGAAGTTGAGATACGGCTCGAGATGGAGAAACGAAATAGGGACAATGACAAGGACAAAAAGAAAGATAAGGTAAAGTGGGTCTGCCCTTGTAATTGTCCAAAAGTTGATCCGGCATCTACTTCACAGGAAACCGCCCATGTCCCCATAATTCCGTCATCTTCATCATCATCTTTTTCTTCTTCATCACAATCACCTTCTCCGTCAACATTATCTATTCCTATAAGGTTTGGGAGGCAGATTTCTCATGCTCAGAGTGATGACGAAGACGAAATTGACTATGACAAGTGTGGGAATCTAACGATTGACTTTAGATTAAAAAGTTCTAACAAGGTTTTAGTTTTCTAATTCCTCTAAATGTTAGAGTTCTGTACTAATATATCGAATTTCAGAATTTTATACTACTTGTCAAAAAAAATTGCCTTGCAATGTTACAAGTGATATTCCTGAAACGATTAATCATTGATGAAATATTTTGCCTAAATTAAATTTCTTTATTTCTTGCTAGCTTCACTAATAAATGACTAGTGTCTAAATGCTAGCATCACTAATAAATGACTGCTCAGTAATGATAACTTTCGTGGGATACTGGGTCAAATTATGACTTTGGTCTCTAAGTAATTTCCCAATAAGCGGTAGATGTAATTCTTGGAAACCGTGTTGATTTAATTGAGCAGTATCCAATTCTAAGTCATTTTTCATTTCTACTGCGAACATAAGATGACTACAAAATTATAATCATATTAATATAAAGTTATTCATATATCAAAAGCGTAAGATGAGTTTCTGGCATCGAAGAATGTTAATCCGCAAGGACTCCAGTGTTACTGCCTTTGCGAATTAAGGGGGCAATTTGTTTCGGACTAAAAAATATATAATTGACTTTGTTGACTTAATCAGGAGAGTTTGACCAGCAGGAAGTAATTAGCCATTGAATAAGGTATAAGGAGAAGACAGACGATACACGACATTCTTAATATGGCTATAGTCTAGTGATACAAAAATAGCGTTAGAAGGGAATTGTGGTAAGGATGGCCCATCAGGAGATAGCCAAAGGCAGGCCCATGAAGATCAGGCGACAACAGTTCTTGGAGGGAAATTACGAGTGTTTGAAATATGAAAAGAAGCGACAAGAAACCGACAAATGAAGTAACTTGCACTTACGATCTAAACCCTTGGAGGCCTATAAATAGAAGTAGCGGCACAGAAGTGAAGGACAACAACATCAATCTATCTCTTTTTCGCATTAGTTTCCTTTAGCCACACGTGGCTCAGTAGCCAAGTTAGTTTAGTTTAGCATAGCCTAGATTAGTCAAGCGTAGCGTAGTTAATTCGATCATGGAGTAGTAAGTTGTTCAATTTTCATCCCATTGTGTGTCATCATGGAGTTAATCATCCTTCATAGTAATACAATGGTAGTCTGATACTTATCTCTTTATACTGGATAGTGTTTGTCTCTTTTCATCTTTGTTTGCTTTAAGCTTCAGCTTTGTTCCACAATAAGTTGTTCTCCTTATGTCCCATCTTTTTGTTTAACTCTAATCGTTGAGGAGCCATGTTACGTTAGCGAGGTGATCAATATCATCGGTAACCAAAGGGGCGACCCCCTGCCAAACTATGAAACAAAGAAAAGCCAAACTCTGATCGTTGAGGAGCCATGTTACGTTAGCGAGGTTAGGTGGTTGACTTGCTGGTGAAGTGCAAAATCACCTCAAGAGAAACAAGGAAGCAACAAATTCAAAGCAAGTAAACAAAGATTAAGCTATTGAATCACAAAACTCAAACTTCAAGAATACGGTTTTCTAAAGTTATAACAAAACAAATTAAAACTACACAAAAACTATCTCAAAACATGTAAAATCAACAATAGAAACAATTTTACAACAATAGAAGCAAAAATTAAATCAAACTAAGAACACCCACAAAAATTTCAATCAAGAACTTATAGAAAATCAAACTAAAATTGGCATAAACCTGAAACTAAATAATATGAGGCAAATCACAATGAAGTGGTGAATCAAATTAATATAAGGCTCGTCGAAATCGGACAAGAAAAGAGCAATCTATAATGAAATCAAGAAAGCTTGAAAAACCAAAAAGGAGATTCTCCCTCCTCTATTTTATTGAAAGAGATGATGAACTTGAATGAAAAGAAATTTGAAAATTGTATTACCCTACTCTCTATTTGTTTGTTGTTTTTTTTCTACTTGTTTTTCTCTCTTTTCACAAATCTTTTTATACTTCCTTCTAACAAGTTTTTCCTAATATTACAAGTTTTCCATTACTAAAAACACATGTTACAAGCATTTACAAGAGTGCCATTGAAGTCAAATTGTAATAAAAGTCAACGCCGAACCAGAGAGTGAGGGCAGAGCAGACGCTCTAAGGGGTTGGAGCAGTCGCTCTGCCTCTTCGACATTTTGGCTGCCTCCAAGAAAAAATATAGAGTGGGCGCTCTAACGTCGCGGCTTCTTGTCACGAAACTCAAGGAAAATGGGAGAGAGGGCAGAGCGGGCGCTCTTAGGGTTGGAGTGGCTGCACTGGCTCTTCTATAGTCGTGCATGAAAATGAGGAAATAGGAGAGAGGGTAGACTAGGCGTTTTAAGGGTTGGAGCGACTGCTTTGACCCTTCAACAATTCTTCCAAAATTCAGCCAAAAAGGAGGAAATGAGAAGGTAGCCAGAGCGGGCGCTCTGGCCCCTCGGCCTTGGCTCTAGACTTTAGACGTTGGGTCTTTGGTCAATGCTCTTTGGACTCTAACCTTGATAAACTATAATTTTTTCCTCAGAATTCGGATTGCAGCTTGAAATATATTTTTGGAAAGCTCTTTGTGTCTGCTTTCCATTGGAACAAGTCTCACCTACAATCTCAAAATGTGCAAAAAGATATGGCTCGAACAAGATGTTACAGTATTGTTACAGACTAAAAATATTTGGTGGAATTCGTTGACCAGATGGGAGAATCGACTACCTAACAGAGTTTGACAAGTAAGTGTGTGACTAGCGATAAGTGGAACGGATAGCGATTAAGATACAGGTGATACACAGTGCTACTTAAGTAACTCCAGTCTAGCGATATAACAGAAGCGTTAGAAAGGAATTGTGGTAGAAGTGGCCCACTTGGCGATAACCTAGCAGAAAAAGGCCCATGAATATCAAGCGATCACGAGACTTAGGGGGAAAGTACGAGTATTTGAAATGTAAAAAGAAGTGGGAAGAAACCTTCGAAAAGGGTAACTTCCATCCACAATTTCTACCCTAAAGGCCTAAAATATACAACAATCAAACAACAACATCTATTTACTTTTCTTCGCATTTAGCTTTCCCTAGCTGCACTTGACAAAGTAGCCAAGTATAGTTTAATGTAGCGTAGTTCATCCTTCAATGGATCATTAGGTTGTTCAATTTCATCCCCATTGTGTTAACATGGAGGTAATTATCCTTCCTTGTGAAACAGTAGTAGTCTGACTCTATCCATTACTTTATAAATGGATGGCTTTCGTTTCTCTTAACTGTTGTTTGTTTTACACTTCAGTCTTGTTCCACAATAAGGCTTTTTTCTTACGTTCTCATCTTCTTTATTAACTCTACCATCTTAGGAGTCATTTTTACGTTAGCGAGGTTATCAATATAATCAGTAACTAGAGGGGCAGTCCCCATCCGAACTAAAAACTATATCGCGCGATTCACGTGTTGGTGAAGTGCAAAATTACCTCAACAGGTTTTTGGCGAACACAGTGGGAAAGCAGTTACTTTTGAGGCATGGCCCCAAAACGATCTACCAGGAGAGGGGGTAACCAAGAGGATGATACTTCATCCTATCGTAATCATGAAAATTAACATAAAGATCTTGGTAATCTAAAAACTTTTCCGCAACAACAATATTTTGAAGATCTTATTCCGCCTGAGCAAACCGAGTTTTAAAAGCAAAGATTGGACGGTTTCCATCTAAACAGGGGGGAAGACCAAGTATCCTCAGCCAATGGTTAGCTCTATTCAATATACACTTAGTATTTGGATATGGTTACAAGCCTTTTGGAAGATTTGTAGGAGAATCGTAGGGAGCAGTTCAATAATCTCCACCGACGTATGGTACATGAAACTACTAGTTTAATAACCGCCGAGTTGCAAAACTTTGGCTCCCACTCACAGTAGGCAGTTACTAGACAACTTGGTAGGATTATATTAGATATCAATGAGACGTTGAATGATACTAACATGGTGTTGCCTAAGACGGTTGCGACTTAATTAGTTACCCGATTGGAGCCTTTAGCGGAAAAGCATAATTAACTGAATGAACGATTGATGAATTTGCTAATTGCTAGAGGCTAAAGAATAACTGTCGAAAATCCTAAGGAAGAACCACCCTTTGGTTATCCTAGAACAAACAACTTGATGGGAGCTAATGTGCTTCCATCCTTTCAGATAGTGTCAAGGAGTATCCCTCTTCAAGATGCCAATGAAGGGAACAAGAGTCAAAGGAGAGAGGCAGGCCTAAGGTCAGGCTATGAGTAAGGCTAAAGCCATGGTGATCTTGAACCTTCCTCTGTTCCTTTAACTTCAATCCCCTTGAGTTTGTCAATGGGAACTGTTCCACCGACAAGAACAACCCCTGGCTTAGGAGTGAACGGTTATGGAAACTATGGGACATTCTCCACTAGTGGCATTTTTAAATTTCAACTAATGGATATGTTCCGCCAACTTCATATCCTACTACTCATGAACCACCACAACCCACTTAGATTCCACAGAATGGGAATCAGGGTTATCAACATCAAGCTTATTATTACCAAATGCATCTCCCTAGAGTAATTTCTGAGGGAAAGGGCCATATGCACAGGGTAATTCTTATGTTGAACCTCAGGCGATGGGAACACAAAACTCAAGTAACACTAGTGATTTCCAAGCAGGAGTTAAATATAACTAGAAACCCTATTGGGAAACACGTCATCCTGCCTATTACCAGGATAACCAACACCCAAATGGCCAAGATCAAAACTTTCATGCTCACATCGAAGAGGGTCATAAGGAACCTCTCCTTATGCAAGTGGAATAGCTGATCCAAAGGGCCATGGGACACAACGCTGATTTCCCAAAGAAAGGGACGTGTAATCATTACCCTGAATGGATTGACAAGATGTATCCATTTCCCATAAGGTTCGAAGTTCCACGGGTGAGTATCTACTGATAATATTTGGTCAGATTCAACTTTCAATGTAGAGACGTAGTAGATAGAGATTATCTCAAGTTGAGATTGTTCTCTAGTTTTCTCACTAGGACTGCGTTCTCTTGGTTTAGTCATCTTCCAGCATACTCTATACAAGCTTAGCAGGATTTGCAAGAGCAATTTCTTCGCCATCTCACTAGAGTTGAAGCTGAGGTCCCATTGGAGATTTAGCAAAGATAACACTGGAAAAGGGGGAGCTTGTAGAGGATTATATCACCAGGTTTAAGAGAGCTAAGATCAGATGTCATCTCAATCTACCCAAGTTTGAGGTCATTTCAATAATCTAGAAAGGGTTGTCTTTTCCTTTTAGAAAGAAATTTGAGGGTCAACAGTTTCCTAATTTTGTGGCTTTAGCTAGCACCGTGGTGGCGTACGAAAGATGTTTGGCTGAAGAGTATAAAACCACATAAGTACTATGCTAATTATGCTAGTTGAATAGAAGAAGGCCTAGATGAAGATGAAGACCAAATGGATGTGGCGATGGACGAATTTGTACAGAGCCTGCCATTCAAATGTCCCCAATTAGTTAACGAAAATCTTCGCAAAAGAAGGATTTTAAGTCTGTTCAAAGGAGAGAATGCACAATTGATGTTAAATAAAGTGATGTAATATTTGATTGGCTCTTGAAGTTCAATAAGATTTAACTTGTGGGCAAACATAAGGATAGAGATCCTAACGAAATAAAAGGAAAAGTTTATTATAAATGGCATGATGCTTTCACACATAAAACTAATGATTGTGAAATTTCCAGTTATAGAATATAGGATGAAATCGATAAAAGAAATATTCATTTTCCTGAAATGAGTGCAAATGCTTGTAAATTTGATTCTGAGTTCTTGTCAGAATTAGAACAATAAGAGATGGATTACAATATTCTTGGTATTGATATTAATGTTGTTTCTCATATTGACTTGCAGGAGCTCTCTAATGTAGCTATTATTGTGAAATTATATGAACGCGTTGTGAAAGAAGGAGTCCTAGTTGCTCCAAAATGCCAAGAGTAGGATTATGAGAACCTCAACATATACAGGTGGTATTTCAGTGTTGCACAACCAACTCATTAGTGTAAGGCTTTTAAGGGCTTCATCAATAAAAAGATGAGGACATAAGGGTTGATAATCTCAAACAAGAATACCAAGCGTTGGATCTTCCTATTTTTCAACCTACAGGCAAGAAAGCAGAAGGCGATGAGGTGCAGTCCAGTGGTGTTACCTCTAATGTCAATCATGATAGAATGCTAATTAAAAGGCTCAAACATATGTGGAGCTTTTCAGACGTTTCCTCTGCAGACTAAGGTAGTGGAAGGCTTGAAGAAATTGCGCTTCTCTATGTGTCCTTCTTACGCTAACATGTTACATTATAAGTTAGTAAGGACCGAAGTCATCTCTTACAACCCAGGTTGGGTCATGTAGACACCTAAAAATGTCTCCTCAAGTTGAATAATCACTAGTAGAAAAAAGCTCATATGATGGGGTTTTTTATATGGGTATATGACGCCAAATGAAACCCATCATATGGGACCGCATCATATAATGAAAATAGCTATATGACGGGGTTCTAAAAACCCCCATCATATAGTTCCAACTATATGATGGGGATATAGCTTAAAACCCAGTCATATAAGTAGTAGTATATGATGCAGTTTTTTAGAAAACCCCATCTTATAGACCAACTATATGATGGGGTTTGTCAAAAAAACCCCATCATATACTGCAATTTTTGTTTTAAAAAAATGATATATTAAAGGTTCATATATGTAACAAATTATCAATTTTGGATTTATATCTTATATTTTAAATTGAAAAAATGTATCAATTACATTATCTTATAATATTACACATCATTCATGCTTCTCTTTGACACCATTTCAATCCTTTTCTCTTTAATCCTTAATAAATAGAATAAAACAAATTATTGGACAGTAGTTGTACCTCGGGCTCGGACAACAGTGGTATCTCGGTATCGATAGTGGTTGCAGTAGCTCGGGTTCGAAGCATAGTAGCAGCTCTTATTTACAAGGCAAAAAGCCAAAGCAGTGAATAAATAACAGTTTATATATATACCAGCACATTCAGATGCAAAAAACAATAGGTAGTAAAGGCAGAAGCAGTCAGCAAAAGCAACAGCGTACCAAAGAAATAAAAGTTGAGCAGTTTCTCTTGCTCTTTAACTCCTTACTTTGGCCCAACAAAAGAGAATTTTTTATGTATTAGTGCTTCTAATGTAATGCACTAAAAACATACATTAAAATCTAAGTCTAAACCTTAAAAAATACCAAAACGACAAATAACTCTCTAGCATGAACAGTACACAATAGGCTTATGATCATATCAAATACAATAAAATTACAATTTTCTGTGTTGTAACAAAACCATTCTTTTGACAAGGAATGTACATGTGATATTTTCAAATGGATAAAATACATTAAGTACATGCTCTGGGTGCTTAACAGAAAAACAACAAAATTATCATACGAAGTGCAATTTAAAGCTCCCAAAATCCCTTGCACAAATCAATCACAAAAAGACAAATCACTCACAACATCAAAGGTTCTTGAATCCTTTGCAACTTTCGGAGTCGTCTCTTCAATCAAACTCTCTCTTCTTTTATTATTAATTTTGATTAATATAATACTTTTCTATTGCATTTCAATCATGTCAATTAATTCGTTTTTGAGTCGCTTTTGCCTTATCGCAATTTTTTAATCGTATTTGTCAATGCTAATGATCTCTTTTATTGTTTTCTATTATTTTGATAGCGATCCAAGGTAAGTTTGATTCATATATTTGAGTTTCTATTGTTGCATATTGATCATCATTGCATATGTATTATTGTTTAGGCATGAGACATCTTTTGATTGCTTAAACAAGACTAGAAATTGTTGAATCTCACTAAATTCAGATTAATCATGGACAAACGGACTTTAAGCACCTAATCAATTTGTTTAATTTGAAGTGGTCACAACAATTAGGCTAGATAGTGATATGTGCATGATAGAAACACACTCTTTTAATAGATTTCTAAGGCTAGAGCGTTTCTTAAGGATAAAATTGCTAAATTTTTGTGTATTCAATGGATTTGATCGAATGGAATTACAATGAGACTGAGTAGAGGCCGCTACATGTGGGCAGATTGGGTTAAATATCCTTTCTGTACCATGTCCCTGAACCCACGAATTGGTGACTGGATCAGACAATGGAGCCATTAAATTAGCACCAATGTTTTCGGCGACCGTGATTAACCTATATAGGCATGGTGGCGATTGCGCACTCGACAACACTACCCCAACACACTCACTTGCGGGATCCGTGGCTCAAGCCAGGAATGAAATCGACGTAGGATAAGGCCCGATAAGGGCACATGCATATAAATTGGCAACTTTAATGGGGATAATCATCGTTAAGTGAAGTGGACAAACTTGAATGTTTCATATTTCCATTGATCTTTTCATTCAATTTTGCATATTGCATGTGACCCTTCGAATAGGGTCACGCCTTAGGATCCTTGGTCTCATATGGGTATGTTCTATACTCGAGATCACCTTAAGGGGGGAAACTACCTTGATGCATGTGGTTAATTGGTCATATGGCTAAGGCAAGTCCTATCCCACCCATGCCGCGTGTGCACGTGTTACTTGATGTATGTACATAAGAGCTAATTTGGCCATACATCGCTAATGTTAGTGGTGAAATCTAGGCCAAACTCTACTTTTAGGCGTGGTACTTTTTCGACTTTACCAAACCAACCATTGTCGACTTGTAGTCATGTTGTATATGTGTACATTTTATGGGTCCTAGTCAGCGTTCTTGACCCACATTCACAATCCCTTTCATATATTCCATGGTCATCTTTTAGTCAACACCACACAGTACCAATCACACTTGCATATCATAAAAGGTTCCATTTTAAAAAATAACAAAAAAAATAATAAAAGGTTTTTATTTTCAAAATAAAAAAAGATAAGGCACCTTGCATTCATCATACATGCATAGATGACCATGAAATTAGGACATGCATTCGCATTTGCATTCTCTAAAGACCAAGGAAATTCACTAAGGGTCTAATTCTTTCTAACACAGGTGAAGTCGTCAACATAGTCGTTTGAGCACCAAGCCCAATCCATCCTTCCAAGACCAATCCATCTTTCTAAGCCTAATCTATCTCTCCAATACTAATCCAGCCTTACAAGCCCAATCCATCGTTCCAAACCCTACCTTTCCCAATTTTCAACACCATCAAGTGATAACCGACTCCCTTAAAGAACAAATCCAAAAACTTTTCGACCAAGTTCAAGAGATACCGACTCCATGCATGCACTTTAAACTAAAATCAATGACATGGAACGAACCTCGAGCTTTTCCTTGGCCAAACTAGTTTAAAAGGCGATCCAGAAATCCATTGATCCCACTTTTCACGAGGACTCGCCTACACTTGATCTTAGCCTTTCTTCCAAACTATCCCAGACATTTTTAGCTGAAGACATACCCAAGTTTAAACCAACCGATGACCCCTGATTCCATCTCAAGGGATTTAAGACCACCATGTCACTTAAAGGAATCCACCCTAGCCTTTCCACTCTCATTGGAATCAATATGCCCAAAATGGTTCTTCTCACTTCCTGATAAAGAAATGGTTACTTGGGAAAGAATCGCCGATGCGTTCATGACATAATATAAGGGTAACATTTAGACCCAAACTATATTCCAAGAGCTCGAGATCCTTACGCAAGGGGGGAAAGAAGGGTTCACCACCTATGTAGCTAGATGGAAAGAAGAGATAGTTAAATCCTTCATTGACGGCCTTCAGCCAAAGCACAAAGATCATCTAAAGTACTGAGGCCTCACCGCTTTCACGAAGGTTTACGACATTTGGAATAGTCATAGAGGACGATCTTCTTAAAGAGACTACTGAATGGTAAAAAAGAGTCAGTTCAGATTGCAGCTTTAGGATTGAGTCGGAGTGTCCCTCTACCTTGACCGTTTGCCATGTCTTTTTTCTTTTTCGAGTCTATGTCATTTGGATTAGGATTTATTTCTACATTCAGCCTTAGTGTAATGAATTCATTTGAAATTAATAAAAACATCAATTTTTTTCATTTTCTTTCTAGCCTCTATATAGTTTGTACTAGTAAATTTAATGGAACTAAACTAAATGGAAGAGTGGATCTCAGAGTAAAATTAACTGATGGACATGGCCATGAAAGGCCATCTTTCTCAAGGTCCACAAAAAATCATTCCTTTCCCTTCATTTGTATTTATTCAATCCCTTACAACCCTTTGAGCCATTAACACTTTCACTAAGCCTATCTTTCTCTCATCACCCACATCGACCTAACCCTTGCTAATTCAAATGGTGCGTAGGAGAAAACATGTGCAAAATCAAGTAAATGCAAAAAATGAAACGAAAAATCAAAATCAAAATTCAAAGTGGGGGGCTACATTGGGAACTTTGAGCCTTTTCCCTTTATTTCTTAACCCTTATCCATAACCCTACATTACAACCGTAAATGCCCTCTCATATGAGGCATTGTTCAAATCATCAACAAAAACTATGACGGTCTAATTCCAAAAGGATGTGTAGGAAGGCTCTCGTGGAGGTCCAACTCAATACCCAATGACTGGGTCCGGTCCCTCTGCTCCGGGGGGTATAATTTAAGGGCGGCTCGGTTTGTTTTCTAGAATTGAATTCTGGCTTTTGCATATTGTGTGTATGCCTGGAGTTGTGTGTTTATACTCGAAATGATTAGAGGATGTGGCCACAACACTTCTTTTGGGAAGCTACGGAACCCGTTTTAAGCCTTGCCTATAATAGCATAAAGCAAGGCGAAGGACTCCATGTCTGGTAGTACACCAAAGGTCTGGATTAGGGGATAAGGATAAGGGTGAAGTAGTGCACAACACCCACCTGCATCTAGCGGCCTCTACTCAATTATTGCGAGTTCATTGTCCGAAATACAACAACAAATAGTTTTTCGTTTTAAACCCTAATCATGAAAAGTTACTAGGCGAGTTGTTTAACAGAATACTATGCAAATAGTGTTTAGTTTGTTGTGGCATGTGTTGTTAATTCCGTATTATGGAGCCTAATGCCGGTTGTCCATAATTATCTTATTAGGCGTGAAACACGAAATTTGCAGGTCTTTGTTAAAGCACATTATATGTGTGAGACAAACATTCAAGCACTCGTGCGAGGAATTGAAAGTTATGCCTTATGGTTGCTTTTAATTTGAATAGCCGAATTGTTATTAGTCAATATTACATAGAAAGTCAACTTTCTAAACCAGCATGCAAAAGGGGTTTAGAATAGAGACGTTTGCCTCAAACCTACTTGGCAACATGATGTCGAAGACCAAGGATGTAGCTTCGGACCCTTAGGAACCCTTATCGAGCCTTTAGAAACCTTGAAAACCTCCTAAATCGAATGCAAAAGGTCAAGTCGAATAGCGAGAAAGTTGGACGAGTGAGAGAGAGAAAGTATCAAGTCGTCCAAAGCCTTGAAAGTCGAAAAAATTCCTTTGAAATGAATAAAGGGTCTCCTATTTATAGGCAAGCGTAAAAATCGACCAAAAGGAGGAAGGGCTTGGGCGTAATTACGTCCAACGCAGCACCTGCCAGATTTTAACCAATTTGCCTTTCCTCGAATAGCGAGATTGCGATGAAATAAAATCTAGATAAAATCGTATAAAGTATATGCATGATTATAAATTATTGTGGCCGATTTTATTGCGATTTTCATGATATTTAGCGGATTCACCTTGCCTCGAATAGTAAGATCGTAATGAAATAAATTCGAGATAAAATCATATAAAATATACGCATGATTTTATATGATTGCAGCTAAGTTTATTGCGATGCTCGGGATATTTGGCTTCCTCGGGAGGCTTGTCTCCAAGAAAAATATCTCGGGATGGCCCGCTTTGCTAGGTTTTGCGTTTTTGCTTAAGAAATTCGTAAATATTAAACCGTAAGTC
Source organism: Bassia scoparia (assembly GCA_008642245.1). Lineage (NCBI taxonomy): Eukaryota > Viridiplantae > Streptophyta > Magnoliopsida > Caryophyllales > Amaranthaceae > Bassia > Bassia scoparia. Next base: position 43,846 of record SNQN01000604.1, read on the forward strand.
GACAAATTATCAACAAAATATGTAAAAATTCCTTGTGAAAAATAATGTGTTGTGTTAAAATTTCATGAATTTTGAAAATGTTTTCCTAATTTAATTAATTAGTGCAAAAATAATTAAAATGTTAAAAATTCCTAAAAATTCCCAGAATGCTCAGAAAAATTCAAAAAAAATCCGACAAATTCTAGAAAAATGTTTTAAAAAGTAGTGAAAATTATTTGATAATTAAAACTTACTTTTTGAGGTGCTCAATATTTGGAAGAGGTGTCCGGTGAAAGGGAATTTTCCTTTTTTAGGGCCTGTCAAGGTCTTAATTCTCTCGATTTGACTTGTGTGTTGCGAGGGTTGACTTATCATTAACTGTTTTGGGCCAGGGACAAATGTAGGTATCTATTGAAGCCTTCACTTTGGCTGAGTGTGTAATGAGTAAAATCTTGTCAAACGCAAGGCAAAGTACTTGGTACGTGCAAAACAAATGTGTTAGTTTTACTTGCACCTGTGGTTGCATGTTGCTTGCTTGCTCGTCGCTGTGGTAATACTTTTGGTTACGTTTCCACCTATGGTTTTGATTCCACTGGGGATTTCTGTGAGAGCTGATAGTATCCTCACATATGGTTCTGATTCCACTGGTGATTTTCTACTAACAGGTTGTCCGCCTCGATACTTCCGTTAGGACTTCCAGGGGAACTTCTATTTCAATGTCCACTCTGATGCCTCCGTTAGGACTTCATGGGGAACTACTAGCTTGCTGCAGTGTCCGTATCGATGCTCCCGTTCGGACTCCTTTAGGGAAGATCAAATGGTGTTCGTATCAATGCTTCCATTTGGACTTGTTGCTCGCTTGTTCTGTTTTATCCCATCTCGGCTAGTCATCTGAGAATATTAATATAATGGCCTGGTAACGTAGCGTATAGCCACGATCTCGTATAGCAAATGTCTTTTTGCTGGTGCGTGCTTGATCTACTGTATCCCATTTCGGCTAGTCGTTAGGGAGAATCAATATAATGGTAACGCAACGTATAGCCACGATCGTGTATAGCGAATGTCTTTTTGCTAGTGCGTGCTTGATCTGTTGTATCCCATCTTAGCTAGTCATCCGAGAGAACTAAAATGGAGGTAACGTCGCGTATAGCCACGATTGCGTATAGCAATGTCTTTTTGTAAATACTTATATTGCATATACACAATCGGGCTAACGCTTGGCCCTTGCGAGGATGATGCAACTTCGACTAGGGAACGTGTGCTTTGACTTTTATCTGCTTTCGATCTTCACTTGATGGTGGCTATTGCTTCGTTGTGACTTTGCATTCGCTTACGGCATGTCATAGCTCCGTAGGTATATTTTTGTAGCGAGTTGATGACTTTCGGGCCCATTTGCTTGCTCAGGGTTGAGCCTGCTAAAAGGCGATGCATTTTCTATGGGCCTCAATGGCCTATTTGGTACCTTGGAGAGCTTGTGGTGAGGCAACATAGTCTTTGTGAGCCTGCAGTGCCTCAGGATCCTCCGGACACTATGATGGTTAAGAATCTGCTAGTCACCACGTTGTATAATGACTTGAGTCATGGTGAGGTGGTGGAGTACCATCTCTTGCTAGGTGTTAGTGGTCAGGGTGCCTATGAGCACTTTATCGAGGAGCGATTAGCCCCCCGAGTCGAGCTAGTTACCGAGGTATGAGTCTTCCTTATTCACACCTTTTCTTTTTAATTTCTTTCCGTTAGTTGTGCACAAACTTTAGCTTGGCTTGTGCAGCCTGACTATGACCTTGGGTAGTTCCCCTTTGTTGACATGAGGATTCGTCCTAGCTTAGACGAGTTTATTGAGCCTACCCCTCTAGCTGCTAGACATGCTCAGAACTCGATGCCCCCAAAAGTTAGTCAGGTAGGGGACGCTTTATTTGCTTGATTTTGTCTTTTCATGCCAATACTTATTCATGTGCTGACTTGCTTGACTTGTGAAATATATGCCTCGGGCAGGCGTCTTGACGCTGCTAGGAGTGATAGACGCTTGGAGACACTCCTACTGTCAGCTAAGATACTCAGTAAGTGGACGAAGTCTTGTAAATTCAATTCTTTGCAGGGTCAGGAACCCGTTTTTGACTCAAAAATCCTTTTGCAGGTTCGTCAGGGCGATGATGAGGATGCTGACGTCGACGGCGATGCACGGATGAGACTGGTATCCAATTGAGGTAGAGCTTCAACCTCGTCGGGCACGAGGTTCGTGGGCGGCGATTCGACTTCTCGTTCTCAGCCCGGACCTTAGAATCAGTTTACAATACTAGGCACGCCTTCTATAGTTTCTTTCCCTAATGAGTTGCTGGACGAGGTTTGCAGGTGCTAGCTTTACTCGGCATTTTGACGTGTTGCGAGGAGTAGATGTACTTGTCACCTATAGGGAAGGGGGGTAACCCTAGCTTTGCATTTGTTGATTTTACGAGTTATTTTAGACCTATTTAGACTTATTTGTTGACTTTTACTTGACTTGACTTGATGTGATTTGACTCGACTCGACTCTAGCTTAGACTCGAGTGTTTGTGTAAATATTCTTAGACTTGTGAACAATTCTAGACACAGCTCATTTTGTAATACCGAGCTTTCATTACAAGTTGCGAAAGCCAACTTGCTAACTATATCCAATGCATGTAATTAAATTTCTAAGACGACGTCGATCGTCTTGTGTTGTTGCGTATGTTGCATTACGTTGTTGAAGCGAATGTCGGTTCATTCCTCCTTAAAAATGTAGGGAAGGACCTAGGTTAGTTAGACCAAGAACTATGTGCTAAAGTGCATGGGAGCTAGCAAAGGGAGGAAATTGGCCAAAATAAACCAAAACTGGGCGTAATAGCGCCTAGATTGGGCATAATTATGCCCAGAAACGGGCCAATTTTGCTCAATTTTTGATGTTTAGGAAAGTTTGCTCGTCCCAATTGCTTATAAATAGGGGTTTATGCATGCCCTAATTCATTCATTACAACCTCCTTAGTGCTTAAAAACCTCTCTTACGTTGCTTTATATTTCATTTAATTCATTACATCGAAGAATTTGCAACAAATCAAATGGAGAGAGACTTTGCTAATGCTTTGAATGATGTGCTCTGAAACTTGGATGCTCGTGAATAAGAGGACCTTGTAAGGCTGAATTGTGATATTCTCTTGAGTTTAAGTTATGTAAACCTTGATACAAGCCTTCTTTATGCTGCTATAAGCCTGTGGGACCTACTGATACATTGTTTTCGTCTTCGGGCCAAGGAAATTGTTCCTTTGCCTTAAGAGCTTGGTGCTATTATTTCCTAGCCTGTTGTAAGTCTCCCTTGTATCCCTAATACTGCTGATCCCTTTGTTGATGATTATGAGCGATACTTGAGACTTCGTCCAACTATTTCACGACGCATAGTGCATGGTCGGGAAATTGACTTGCTTGCCTTAGTTGATTACATTGCTAGTGATGCCTCTTGACGTAGAGTTTAACGAAGACGTGCAATTATGATCTGCTTGTTTGCGCATTTCTTATTTGTTCATGGCAAACCGAATGTTGGTAATGCTAGCATCTTTTCTATTGTTCAACAACGCGAGGATAGCCATACTCCTATGCCGTTGTGCTGAGGTTTTCATGATGCTTGACTGTCTTAAAAGGGATGCCCTGTTTTGCTGCAGCTACAATATTTTTGTCTGAATATTTGAAAAATAGTGCATTTATACTAATATTATTGCCTGTTTATTGATGGGATGACTAAAGGTTGCACATGGAGCGTTTGAGCCTAGCCCCGTAAGAGGGTCCATGTCAACAAGTCTCAGCATGAGTGGATTCTTATCCTTATTTACTGTGGCATTATCGTGCGGTGGACTGTCCCTTGGTGGGGTTTTAGGAGTATGGTGCATACTCTCTTGTCTCCATATAAGCGCGTGGCTAGCTTGACTGCGTTGACCTTTTATTTACCTTCAAGATAATGAGGTAATTCGGGAAAGTTCAGCATATTCCCACTGTTGACATAATTTGTCTTGAGGACAAGCGCTTGCATTCGAGCAATGCAGTAGAGTGGGAGAAAAATTGGGAATCCCATTCTACACTTGAGGTGACCCCACTTGCTCGAGGCGACCACAAGATTTCTTGATGACTACCGTGTTTGGATAAACGCCACTGATGTGATGGGCCGTGCTCAGGCAAGACGTGCAGAGCAGAAGGACCATGTCAAGAGTAAGAGATTGGACTATGACTCTATTGAGACCCCTGCTGCTAAGTCTAGAGTTGTTTCTACTAAAGACAGAATTGGTCCTAAGGAGGTGCCAGTTCGGAGTAGGCTTGAAAGACTTTCACAATTGAGGATTGACTCAGATGTTGCTTGTAACACCCCAATAATTCTCCACTTTACCTTTGAAATATTAAATTAAAATACGGAGAACCATTGGCATGTCACCGACACGTTTTAAAATGTTTAGGCTAAAATAATAATTTGCAGTGGAAATCAAGATAGCAAAATAGTTCGAACCAAAGTATTAAAATTCGAACATGTAAAACTCGTTTAACAAGTTGGAACCAATACGTCCCTTATTTGCAAACCAAGGTAAAATCCCTTTTTTTTAAAACATACACTAGTAGAAAAAAGGTCATTTGTTGCGGTTATTTAGGGCTCATTTGCTGCGGTTTTGAACCGCAGCAAATGAGCTTGCAGCAAATGACTATTTGCTGCGGTTATAACCGCAACAAATAGTGGGTACTATTTGCTGCGGTTATGGCCAAAAACCGCAGCAAATAGTCACTATTTGCTGCGGTTTTTGGCCATAACCGGCAGCAAATAGTACCCACTATTTGTTGCGGTTATGGCCAATAACCGCAGCAAATAATCACTATTTGCTGCCGGTTTTTGCCATAACCACAGCAAATAGTCCATTATTTTTAAAAAAAAAAATGCAATAATATAGGCAACCCCTATATTATATATAACAGACTAATATAATAATTGCAGTATATAATACAAGATTTCCTATAGTATTGCAAATTTATAGCTAATATATAACAAAACACAAATAAAATTAAACATAAATATAATAATGGTCAACATAATAGAGATGATGAATGATGATGTTAAGAGTGACATACAAGAATCAGCAAAGTCCTAAAGATAATTAGATGAAGATTCAGACAATCAAAATATCAAAAATAATCAAAAATATATACCTTTTGACATGTCAATCACATTCCATAACAATGCACACACTATCACTACATTTACAAGTACAACAAATCAACAATGACAAAAACTCAAATATACATAATCCCAGCCTTTTCGTTACGCTTAAGCCATGTTCAGTCGGACAAGAATATTCCAGTGCATGTCTGCATGAATAAAAATACTCCACCTGCAATAGAAAAATTTTGGCTCATTAAAACTTTCCATGAATTAATGAAAGCTAAAAAGCCTCCATCTAACAAACAACAAAGAAATAATAAAAAAAGGATTGTATTCTAAGATTAACTCCATAAATATACAATCGCACAAATTAAACAAAAACAAACAACAAAAAAAAACCTCATAACGCAATCAATAAACCTCATAAACCTCATAAATATCAGCTCAATTCAGCGAGAAACATTACATGCATAAACGCATTAATAACCTGAGAAGAAAAATGAAGCAGGAGAAAAAATAGAATTATGAGTAAAGAGCTGAGCAAAGAAACAGAGGATTTTCTGTGTAAAATTCAGTGAGTAGAATGCAATTCCATTGCATTCAGGCAGTATTCATCAAAACCATTAGGTTGCATGATTATAAACAATGGTAATTGTCAGTTATTTACATCCTCAGTACCCATTTCTTACATAAATATCAATCGCCATGACCACAAACCAAACCATAGATCATCAGAAATAATAACAAGTAACAACACTATTCCTTATATATTCCACAAATATTTAAATACAATAACAATTTCCATATATATAAATAAAGAATTCAATTGAAACACTTAATATTTCACAAAAATAAAGAATTAGTATACCTTTATATTTTGCCATTATTTCTTTTATGGTTTGACAAAGAAATTCGAAGCAACTATCAACACGGCAGCAGCAGCGATAGAGATGCTCCTCTGGAGGACCCTAAACCTCAAAAAAACAAGCAAAAATCTGAAACATTAAACAGAAAAATGAAAATAAAACAGCAAAATGAACATAAACCAACAAAAAATAACGCTTGTCTACTATACTGAAAAATCTCAAACAAATCAAAACAAAACAAATAGAAACATCTCGATACATCAAAACAAAAATCGAAATAAAAAAATTAAACGAAAATGGAATCCAACCTTAGACTATTAAAACCAAAAAAACGAAGAACGAAAAAGGAAATTAGCACAAAAAAAAAATACAAACCCAGAAAAAACCCTTATTATTGAACCCAAAATAAAAAAAAACGAAAATCCCTAAACCAAAATCAGAAGAAAAAAAACAAATTACTAGATCTAATAGTGAAAACAAGGCAAACAAACTAACCTTGGAATAGAACGAAACGAGCCAATTGCACGGCGCTCCCTTCGTGGTTGTGCTGAGGTCATGCCGCGTAGAGGAAAATCGTGAGGTGGGGTGAGATCTGAAAGAGAGAGAGACATATAGAAAATCGCAAACACGCAATCGTCAAAAACCCAACTGACAACCCACCTTTACAAAAGAAATTATACCCATTATCAAACCAGATCTGATGAAAAAATTCAAAACATTGACGATCTAGATATTTGCAGACATTCAAACGCAAAACAAATTCGTCAAAAATTTCACAAACGAAAAAAAAAAAATCGTCAAAAATAAGAAAATGATATTCCAAAACGAAACAAGACAAAACAGATATAAAAACTTTGGAAACGAAAAACTTCAGAATCCAAAAAGAAAGATCCGGAAAATTCGAAAAAAATAACAAAAAAAACCAAATCACGTTCACCTTGACGCTCCCTCGGTGATATCTGAGCTCGTGCTTTGGTGGGATTCACGGTTGTGAGCTCGCTGGGTTTTGTGCAAAGGAGGTGTAGGAGTTTGACGTATAGTTTTTTGTGAAAGAGAGGAAAACAATGAAAGAAAGACGAAGAAGCCGGTTGAAGAGGAAGGGAGGGAAGAAGAAATTTGGGTTGAAAAAAAATTGGGGGATGAGAGAGAGTTAATTAGGTTTTCTTTATATACTCCGTCGATAATGGGCCCGGTTTGTAATGTGCTTTTGTTTAATCTTTTTTTTATACAAAAGTATATGTTGCGGTTAAGCCATTAAACCGCAACAAATAACAGTTATTTGTTGCGGTTATCTAAAAACCGCAGCAAATAATAGTTATTTGTTGCGGTTGTTATAAAAACCGCAACAAATAACTATTATTTGTTGCGGTTATTATAAAAACCGCAACAAATAATAGTTATTTGCTGCGGTTATTAGATAACCGCAGCAAATGACCCGCATTATATGATGTTTTTTCTACTAGTGATAAAAAAATCCGAAATATCAAAACGTTCTGAAAAGTCTACGATAGGTGCATAAATTATTAAGGTACGTTCGGCTCTCCACTCAGACCATCCGTCCAAGTCCTAGTTACTTTATTGCAAAACCTGTGAGAAATCTACTCCCCATAATTTCCAGATGAAATAAGGATTCTCACAGGTCCACCAAAAGAAAGAAAGTGTGGACGACAACAAACAACACAAAGCACACAATCAGTAAAGTTGAGTACGTACAAGTTACGAAATCAGAAAACAAACGGACAGCATCTCCCCGAAAAAACTAGGCTTACCGAGTTACGACACCTGCTTAGTAACAAAACAAAACTCAACTATGGTGTTCATAACCACTTAATAACATTATACATATTCAATAGATCCCAAACTCAGACCAATATCACTACTTATTACATACAGCTACTCCAATACAATACAATCCCAAAATATCAACAGCTCCTGTTAACTAGATTGTACCTGCAAACTAACTTACTCGACTCCAATATATGATTCAATATATTATACTATATTAGATATGATTTGAGCAATATATAAGGTTTCCAAATCCCAGACACACGAGGTGCCACAGTGCAATCCCAGACACACTAGGTGCCACAGTTCAATTCCCCATGCCTCTCCGTTGAAAGGTATCAAAGTTCAATAAACCAGATGACGAACGGGCGCGACTCCGTCACCATAGTTAGATGAGATCTCAAACTAACCCCATTTTGGATAAAATACATTTTTAAAATAAAAATAAAGAGACGCGTTGATCAGACGGCCCTAGGAAGGAAGCGAATAAAATCGCAACCCCAACCCCTAATTGTCAATACACTAGACGTGCACAAATCCAGAGTTTTATTGCTCATTCATAATTTATTTAACAGTTAATTATATACACGTTCACATGACTCACAAACACGACCACGTTTCACATCGAAACTCTTTATAACACTAACCGTTCCTTTAATTAATAAACCTGTTGGACAAGCCAACTAACCTCGTCAATAAGACTAGAATACTTCCCTTTACTCGTTTCACACATCATATCATGAACGAGTAATAAAATAACCTCATGGAGTAAGTTACACTTGACCTCACTTAATTCATCCTTATATTATAAACAACCTCATGAAGCAAGTTATACTTGACTCCACTTAAACCATCAACAGACCAAACCAACTTATTATAGGCAATAGACTAATGTCAAACCTCATATCAAACCTCATGAACAAACCAAATTCCTCAATATTCCATAGTTTCACAATTATAGATCCAATACACAAATAAATGACTTATTCGTGACTCCCAAACAATTCAAAGGAAATTTCCTAATCATGCCTCTATGTTCTCAATATCCTCAAGCATACATATACATCAAGGATTTCGCAAGTAGTATGTACCATGAGCCAATTGAATAAAAAGTCAATCCAATACTCAGAAATCGACCTCTACGAAGTCTCCTCCTAACCATATAGTAAAACTTGAATCAACACATTTGACTTTAGATTTATAGCAATACTAAGTAGTTTTAATGTGCCTCAAAGTTATTAAAAACATGTTTTTATTCCTCATAAAAACCCTCATCTATTTGTATGAATATATACTATAGTTCTAGCTTTAAAATCATGAAAATCTAGATTCTCAATAAGGAATTTCGACAATTTAATTCGTTAAATAATTCTGAAAATTTCCCTTAATACAAAACCTTTAAAAACTCCAAAAACATATGCATACTAGTGATACAATATATGAACCCATTGATTTTCAAGTGAAAACTCATTATTTTCAATACCAATAGCTTCAAGAATATTTATAAAAAATCTGAAATTTACTTAAACTTGTAAAAGAAGAGGCCTAGGTTTTGTATACATACATCATAGTTCGTAAATAAGTTTAATTCATTTAAAACAATATTTAAGGATCTTCAAAACCCTAAATACTCTTGAAATTAAATCTGAAATTTATTGAAACTTGCTTAAGAGAAGGTTTAAGCTTTTACATACTCAAACAATAGTTTATAAACAATTTTTCTCATACAAAAACATGATTAAAACCCATTAAAATCTTCAAAATCCACAAATAATCAAATCTGAAATTTTGTTTAAAGTCTTAAAAATTCAACTTTTAATGTCATACAAATTCAAAATATCATAAAACAAGTACTAATTAAACTTTAACCCTTAAAACATGAAAATCCCCAATTTAAAGCCCTAATTTTATAATTAAACAAATCTGAAAATTTTCATTCAAATTGAAATCATCAAAACAAGTTAATAATACTAACAACCTATTCAAAATAATTGTATAAGTGATTGATTATAAACTTTAATATCAAAAATCAATTAAAACATGGGAAAGGAAGAAGAAATAAAGAAGAGAAGGAGGAAGAGGGAGGACTGGCGGTGGGTGCTGGCGGCAGAAGGCGGCAGCGACCCCGGGTGGCGACAGTAGCAGTGACCAACGCAACAACGCAGCAACCACACTGCAGCGGCAACAACGCACAGCAGAACAACACAACAGTGCAGCAGCAACAACGCAGCACGCAGCACCGATGGCAGCGCGGACGGCGGGGGCAGCAACGTACAGCAGCACCACCTTCCTTCTTCCTTCGATTCTGCTCTCACGTATTCCTCCCTCTTTTTTTTGAAAACTCAAAGTGAGGGGAAAAGTGGTGTGAAGTGTGTGTAAAGAAGGATAAAAAACCCTTTTAATAACTTAGGTTTTAGTTAGATAAATTTTGAATATCTTTTCTTCTTGTTTTTTTTTTTTTTGTTAAATAGTTGTTTTGGATAAAATAAAATAAAATCAAGTAAAAAGATATTATGAAATATATCTTAAGCGAAAATGATAAACATTAAATAGAATTTAAATAAATCGAATCGTTTTATACAATAATTATTTTATATTTATAAGAAAATATAATTATAAGTATCCGAAAATTACGGGGGATTACAATCTACCCCCCTTAAAAGAAGTTTCGTCCCGAAACTTGTCCAAAATCCACAATCTCTGAAGAGTTTCGATAAAAAAATGTATTTGTATTGCTATAAACTACTTGTATCAGTGAAATGATTCTCCAGGGACCACACTTGACACAATTTTACACACTTTTATAGTATGTGTACTAAACAAAATCATACCTACTAGGCCAAAGTCAAGCAACTTGAAGTATTATTTGACAAAGCAGGCACAAAACAGGCCAAAATTGAAGCAATAATTAAACAAAACCGGACAAAAGCGCAAAGTTCTATCGCATTCTACCCCCCTTAAAAGAAAAGAGTTATGTCCCCGTAACTCACCTCAACAACAAAACTCAACCAACAGAACTCAGGATACGTCTTTCAAGTTTCCTTTGTTGCTACAGTATTGCCGACCTATTACGTCAACCAACAATGATCCAAATTCTATCATTCTAAATCTCTAAACAAGTCTAGTAATATTGAATTCCACTTTCACTCGCCTCATGCAGGTTAACTTTTTGGAACGAACTCAGTTATCTCTCTTTTCGTGTTCGACCACTCATATAATTCCTCTAATTTTTGTACAATTTACCTCCTCCGGAGTCTTTTGTCTCAAATCACCATGATATTTATGAACACATTACTTACCCTCAAATATCTGATTTCCATCCTCATAATTTGTAAATTCGGTTTTAGCACAATTCCTCAATTTCGTACTTGTTCCTTAATCCTCTACAAAAATTTCGCAATACTTCGTTGTTCTCTAATTACATCAAGTATGTATGGCTCAATTGACATAGCACTCAACTCCTCATATCACCTTTCTATTTTGTCGCATAACACAATTAAGCTTTGTTAATGCCTAAGTATACACCGCAAATCTTTCATGTCTAACGGGCAATGCAACTGAGGCGGTTGTCAATCGATTTTTAAGGATTTTGAAAGCTGACACACACTGTTTAGTTCACTCTAATTTGGTCTCCCTTTTTATCGCATTGGTCATAGGTCTCGCTGGTTTTGAGAAGTCCTTAACAAACCTCGTAAGGTACTCAGTTAACCCAGAATACATAAAACTTCAGACAACAGTCACCTTCTTAGGCATGGGTTACCTACTAACCTCTTTAACCTTTTGAAGGTTCCACAGAATTTGGTTTCCTAGAAATGTAATGACCCAAAGATATAGCTTGCCCCAATCACAGCTTACATCTGGAAAAAAATGGCAAACAATCTATGACTTCAAAGTGTTTCCAGAAGTCCTCAAGTTCGCAACAAGTTCCCCCTCATTCCTCGAATATATCAAGATATCATCACCAAAAATAACCAAAATTTGTCTAGGTACTCATGAAATACTCCATTCATTAACTCCAAAATAAAAAATTTGTGTAACCCAAACTTATTATTCTCGAATATTTGTTGGTTAACTCAAAATTTATGATCATAAACTCATAGTGCCCAAAACGAGTCTCAAAAAGTAGTTTTTGTTATGTTTTTGTTAGCAACCCTCAATTGGTGATATCTTGACCTCTGGTCAACCCAAAAATCACTCATCCTTTGTAATTGGTCATACAAGTCATCCATTCTCGGTAAATGATACTCACCCTCCATAGTGACATAGTTTAATTCCCAATAATCAATACATAGTCGAAATTTTTCATCTCTCTTTTTCACAATTAAAATTGGTGTTCTCCAAGGTGAGGCACTAGGCCTATTAGACCTCTTACCTAACAATTCTGCAATTGACTCATTAACTCCTTAACTTCGCTGGTGCCATTATTTAGGGTGTTTGTGAAAGCACTGCAATCCTCGAAAATAAACTTATGGTGAACTCAACTTTTCTCTAGTTAGCACTTTCGAAATCTCCTCTAGAAAGAAAACATTTATGAACTCATTCATGCTCTATTCTCTTACTCTCCTCACGCTCAAGTCTTTCACACAGCAGAAATATACTGAATATCCCTTAACTATTAACTCATAACTTTCATAATACAAACTAGTCCCCAACTTTTCGATTTCTTAAGACTCCTATGGGTCACACTCTTCTCTACTAGATCCCTTACGTATGATTTCTGTAATTCACAATCTCACTTAGCCATGTATATCCCAAGTTAATTCCCTCCCAAAAGACATCCAAGTTTGCTAAGTCGACTCAAAGAGGTTAAATGGAAAAACGGCTTCCTCGATGTTTAAGGATAAGCTTTCATGGAACTTATCACACGGGATGACTTTGCCCATGGGCAACTTAAATAGATGAAACAATAGGGCTTGAAACAGAAAAAGCTATTTGGGTGACAGCAGGTGTGGAGACAAAACAATAAGTAACATCAGGATCAAACAAAGTTTTAACAGGGATATAATAGATGAAATGGATAGAGAAGGTACCGGTGATAGCTTTAGAGGACTTTTCAGCCTCCTTTCTGCCCATTGCTAATAGGCGCCTAGTAGCATTGCCTATTTCTTGACCAGCTCTTCCGCCTTGACTGCTTGGCATGGAATTTCTGTCTTCCCGTTGGTTCTGCCCTCCAGGAACATCATCAGATGGCTTTTCGTTACGCACTCTTTCCACATTACCAGTAGGTTGGTGACTCGGTAACCGATTCGGGATAAACTCATTCCTTAGCTCTTCCTTAAAGGTTTCCCATCCAAAGATAGGTAGGTTTTCAAAAATGTCTCTCCTTTGGAACCACCAAAGCATAGCAATATCATAAGATAAATGAAGCACTTATTACTTTCATGTGTCGGGACACTCTAAGCTGTGAAGATTTTGTCAAACATCTAATCCAACTTTTAGGTAAGAGGTTCTTCAACCCAAAGAAATTCATCGGCTTCACTAAGGCTATGGACTTAGTAATTTGCTGAAATGAATAGCTCACTGCGTTGGAGCTTAGCAATGCTTTTAGCTACTGCTTGAGTCCATGGAGTTCAGGCGAGCTTTTCCCGCAACGTTTTGCTCTGACGCTACCTTGTTAAGGAAATGCTAACAACTTAATGGTTCACTAAGCGCAACTTACGTGCCATCCACTTCTACTCTGGAGACGAGCAAGTCTTTCAGATTCGAAGAACACATAATCAAACAAGTCCAGACTCATAACACATCTTATGCTACTTGGTTGGTTCAAGGAATGTCTTATAGTTACTCATTGTTACAACAATCCAAATAATCACATTTTAAGCATTCATTTGGAGATAATTTCCAAGCAAGTAAGACATAATGGTTAGGCACGAGCTCAGTGCACAGAGAAAATAAGATAATATCGTAAAATAGAATTTAATAATAATCCAGTAAAATAATAAAGATTGAAACACAAAGTATCCAAAAAATATGGAAAGAACTAGTATGTCAAGAATAAAATATGTTGATAACAAAATCATAGAGTAATATAGAAGTTTTAATGATATCCAATAGTTGTCAACAGGATAAGAGAATTAGAATAAAAGTAGGCGTGCAAAATAATTTATTCATAAATTGTATCAATGATAAATGAGTAAAGAATATCTAAAAACGAAAAATACCTTTTAATAACTTTAGTAAAACGTGTTATCTTTATTTGTTTCAAACGAGAAATAGGGATATATAGATTAAAATGAGAGATAAGGTAATTGTAGATGTTACCTATTGTAATCCCAAAATCAACCATTAACTACCAAGGCGAGGAATGTTCTAGCATCTATGGTATTCCTAAAGATACTAAGGGAACGACATTAGAAAGTCTCCGTTTTCTCATGTAACGTTCTTCATCAAAGTCAGTATCGTTTTCCTCGTCAGATCTTCGATGTGACATCCCTCTAGAGTGGATTCGGATTCCGAGTGCTCCTTTCCTTCAGTTGGGTTGACTATTCGCGACTTTACCTCATTGCAGTAGTGGAAAAACTGCCATAGGTAACCATCATTTTTGGGTTTAGGTAAACAACATCGATGGTTACCTCTGTGGCAGTTTATCCTAAGTCATTTTTTGGTAACAAAATATGGATGGTTACAATGGCGTGTTATTGCTAACTGCACTTTCTTATTGATGGTTACAAAATTAACCATTTTTTTTACTTTGGACGTTGGTTTTTGTTGTTATCTAAAAACACATTATAGGTAACTAACACAACATGATGGTTACTAATACTTTTTATTTGTAACTAACATACCGATTTGATGGTTACAATAAAGGTTGCATTTGTAACTATATAACAATATGATAGGTTACAAATGTGTGTCGATATATATGTATATATATATATAATATATATATATATATATATTATATATATATTATATATAATATATATAAATATATATATATAGTATATAATAATATATATAATTATTATATTATATATATATATATATATAGTATATAGAATTTCAGCAGCATTGACTAAATTAAACAATCCAAAAATATACCTGTTTATGAAACTCGTTATTATTACACCGTCAATTTCATACATAAAACTTCGATGTCATATCGATAAATACAAATATAGCTTAACCGTTTCCAAGTTTACAAATAACTAAAAATCATCCAAAATACATGTGCAACTACATAAACTACATACAAATCCATCCATGTTAGACTATATTACAAGATCAACTATCTAGTAGCTAGGAACAAGATACTTTGTTCTGAAGATACTTCACCTTGTTCACGACCTCGTCCATTTCTTCGACATTGTAGCATTCTTTCTTGCGATAAATACCTACACACCAATGAACAAGCAATAGATAAATAATGATAACATCTAATCTATAGTAGTCTTAAAACCTCAAACAGTAAAACAATGAAGTCTTAAGAATAACTTCAACCTAATACTAGTCATCCTACAACTAAAAACAGTGACTAGATAACATTTGCTAATTTTAACTTCTCAAGATAGATGAATCCTGGAGCTCTGAAAATGGATGAGCACAAAACGAATTTCATTGAGTATACATAATGACGAATATAACATATGTACTAATTGTTGTTTTTGTTATTAAGTTTATGGCATCTTATTGGGGCATATAACTAATTAAGAATTTAAAATATAATTAATGAATTTGCTAAATGAATAAACTCAAAAATATTTACAGTATTTTATATTATGGAACATGATATAATAAGTTCCAATGTAACATAATAATGAGATATTTTAATGGCTTACTTCAATCAATATATAATGCTATATTAGAACTGCTTTTATAAATAATCGTTGTATCGAAAAAAAGTAAATTAAATAAAATTAGTGGCTCAACATTGCATCATATGGTGGAAAACATTTTTTAGACGACTATTGTAAAGTTTTAAAACCACTTGAGTTATCCTCAAAATTTTTGTATGATACAGTCATGTAGACAATAACAACGAAGGTAGTATATACCTAAAATGGAAAGGTCGGTTGCTACATAATGTGTTGGGCCAATTCCAATATACGGGCTCTAGCCTCTATGCAAGCCTAACAATTAATTTCAATTTTGTAGTATAACCTAACAATCTAATTTTACATCTTCGATGGAACATGCACCAAACACCTTAAAAACACATTGATTTAAGTTATATCTACAATATAGTGAATTTTTTTTTGTTAATAGTATTCAGAATGAGACCATTGTTTAGCAAAAGACACTGATGTCAACATCAGCATTTTAATCATCATGCATCTTACCTTAATTTCATATAGTTTTGAACAATTTGAGTATTAGAGAAGTTATAATTATTAACTTGTGATGTAGAAAGAACACAGCTTTTGTCCGCAACTAATCCTGCCTTGGCTTTACGTTATCCATTAAATTATATCACATTAGAGTAAAAGTAAAATACCCCATTGAAAATTCAATTAGCAAGAGATGGGCAAATAAGAAACGTTTACTTATCCAAATCGAATCGAATAAATCATCTAAAGTTTACACTGTGGTCAAATCATATGTAATGCAGTAGTAAAGGTGAACAGTATTATTTCAATAGATTTGATGGTAATTAAGAAGCTTGAATAAATCTGATAATGAGCCATGAAACAAAAGCTTTGAATTAGAATTGTGAAAGTTCGTTGGGAAACCCTCAAAAAGTATTTATCAATAGATTGTGATTGGTTGTTGTAAGCACAGTTCGGTGATGGCAGCTTCCTTGCCCCAGACCCGTGGCCACCTGACTTATTAAGAATCATTGGACTCTACAAAAATAAATACAGCTTCGTTTAAATTATAACTTGTATTTACTTGTGAACTAACTTCAAAACACTATCAAACATCATGAACATAATTTAAATGTCTTATAGAAGCACGTGTTATAAGTTACCCGAATCTTTCTGCTATAGTTCTGAATTTCTAGAAATGTATTTGATATTCTTAAGAAAGTTAGAATACGAGACCTATTTAACAAATCACAGGTAGAAGACAATAAAATAAATCATGAAAAATGGGAGGCAGACATCTAAATTGACCATTGAGTATACCTCTTTCACTCCATCAGAAGCCAGTTCTAGGGCCATCAGTGGTACTTTGTAAGACCCAAAGTGTCTCTGCAAATTCCAACAGATGGTGGATTATGTTAACAGTATAGACACCAGCCATTAATTTTGCAATAGACAATACCATCAACAAAAGTAAATAGTTTAGATATAGATTTAAGTAATCTAATTCGATACAACATATATTGAAATTATATCTCAAGCACAAATTGGAAAGAGCAAGTAATCAGATGAAGCGCAAGGGATTTGGGGAGATTTGTGTAAGTATGGTTCATTCATAGGACGAAAAAGCATAATTTTATCATATTATGACACTCAACTAAAACCATTACCTAAGTCTAATTAAATGGAAGCAAGATTAGTTAAATGCAGATTTTCATCAATTGAAGCTTTTGGGTGCTTCAAATCAGAGCTTAAACGCTAAAGATACAGATAACTAATCCAGCCTGCCAAATTATAAACACTAAGACAAATACCCACATTCTTAAGAAGAAATTGAGGAAATCAAGCAAATCTTATGTTGCTCCTTTAAAGACATAATACCCGCATCATATCAAATTATATCATAATATGAACCCAAAATCAGTCGCCCGCATAAATTTGACCGAATTCTCGGCCTTTTTTACATACTGATTAAATTATAACCGATTAACTGAATCCATTCCCGAACAACCCGCAATTTCGACCTTTCTCGCACAAATTTCGACACCCGTTAAAAATATTCGGTCGTTCTTTGATGGAAACACACAAGAACATAATCAATAAATTAAACTATACAACTAAAACAAAGACACGATTATGATCGGTCACACAACAATCCATAAATATTATATAAAATTCGAAATGCATCCCTATACTGAGGAAGTAGTGGAATTCTCAGTCTCCTCATCGCTCTTTAAGTGGCTCCAGAATAAGACACTCGCAGATTAGCCAATTGGCTGAATTTAATCTAACTAATTTTTAGGGCTTGGGGGTTTATGATTGAGTGAGAAGAGAGAAGCTTACTTGAGTGTAGTAACAGCAAAATAAACTAGCATTTAGGGTTTTGGAGCAAGCATCTAAGTGCAGGCGCGGTTGTGCAGGTGGCCGGAGGCAGGTGAATGCGTGTGAGCATTTTGATGATCTGAGAAGTTTGAATGCGTGAACGAAGGATAGCTAATGCCGTGATGATAGGAATGAATAGGTCAGCGGTGAGATGGTGAAAGAGGGGGTTGAGTTTGCTAATTCAATATAAATTAAAATTAAAGTGGTATATATGTATGGTGAGCCTATTTTGACTAATTCTATAGGTACCACAAAGGTAATATTGGTTACATATAATTGGTTTTTAATAATCTAAAATAAATTATTTGTAGCTCATAAGTTTTTTGAATAGTTACTTAAAATTTTTATTTGTAAAAATTAATGTGATGGTTACAATAATAAATATATTGCCAACTTTTTTAATGTTGATTACAAAAAAGTAATGTACCAACATAGCATGATGGTTACAAATAGGGTTACTTATAACAATTTTCCACTAGTATTGACGTTGTCCTCTTCCTTTTCAAGAATCATTGACCGCGGTGTCATCAAAATTCTTTGGAAACTTTTAATTTTATCTTCCTTATCTTGCGTTTGCTTTATACTGTCCCGTAGATAGCGTTGAAACTGTCCGGTGGATTCGGGAGAGAGAATATGAAATGTTATCCATGTTTTCTATGACGATCGTCCTTCGTTTTTTCTTTTCTGTGTGGATGACTGACGTGTAATCAACTTCCTACAAATAATGGGAGCAACGGCAAATACTAGCAATCATGTAAAGTCAAACATAATTAAATCAATGCCATTTTTTTTTTAATTTTTATTTTGTCAAAGGAAACAAAACACATGTAAGAACGGAATTATCTACGTAGAACTCTATTTTTTAAATTTGAGTTATATAAAAGCTTTTGCAAGAACCGACATGAAAATTGGTTTAAATCTGATAATCAAAGGTTTTATTTTTTACAAAAATTATTTCGCGAAATAGTGGTTTTGTTTTTAAAAAAATAAAATTAGCACATATACTCCTTAAAAGAAGTTAATCTCCGGGAAGCGAAGTAGTTAACAAAGTTGGTAAAAGGAAAATTGTAATTGAGCATATGTACAACTTTAAAAAAGAACAGACCGAATTGGTGTACATAAAACATTTATAAAATTAGATTAAAACATAGAACAATAATTCCAACAAGCATAAAAAGTGTGAACTGAAACACATAAACGTTCCCTTCCTAAACTACCCAAATCTCACCGAATTAGTTGAAGAAAGGAAGAAATCCTATAATATTGGTTTGTAAAATAATATTTTGTTGTTTTTCAAGAAGAGAATATTTGAAATAAAACGGGGCTTGTAAAAGAATTGAAAGGAAAATATTCTGGCTTTTAACCTGATACCACTTTGTAACACCCCAATAATTCTCCACTTTACCTATGAAATATTAAATTAAAATACGGAGAATCATTGGCATGTCACCGCCACGTGTTAAAACGCTTAGGCTAAAATAATAATTTGCAGTGGAAATCAAGATAGCAAAATAGTTCGAACCAAAGTATTAAAATCCGAACATGTAAAACTCGTTTAACAAGTTGGAACCAATACGTCCCTTATTTGCAAACCAAGGTAAAATCCCTTTTTTTTAAAACATAACAAAACCCGAAATATCAAAACATTCTGAAAAGTCTACGATACGTGCATAAATTATTAAGGTACGTTTGGCTCTCCACTCAGACCATTCGTCCAAGTCCCAGTTACTTCATTACAAAACCTGTGAAAAATCTACTCCCCATAATTTCCAAATGAAATAAGGATCATCACAGGTCCACCAAAAGAAAGAAAGTGTGGACGACAACAAACAACACAAAGCACACAATCAGCAAAGCTGAGTACGTACAAGTTACGAAATCAGAAATCAAACTGACAGCATCTCCCCTAAAAACTAGGCACACCGAGTTACGACACCTGCTTAGAAACCAAAGAAAACTCAACTGTGGTGTTCATAACCACTTAACAACATTATACATATTCAATAGATCCCAAACTCAGACCAATATCATTACTTATTACATACAGCTGCTCCAATACAATACAATCCCAAAATATCAACAGCTCCTGGTAACTAGATTGTACCTACAAACTAACTTACTCGACTCCAATATATGACTCAATATATTACACTATATTAGATATGATTTGAGCAATAGACAAGGTTGTCCAAATCCCAGACACACGCGGTGCCACAGTGCAATCCCAGACACACTAGGTGCCACAGTTCAATTCCCCATGCCTCTCCGTCGAAAGGCATCAAAGTTCAATAAACCAGATGACGAACGGGCGCGACTCCGTCACCATAGTTAGATGAGATCTCAAACTAACCCCATTTTGGATAAAATGTTTTTCTTACTATGTACTTCATTCTGGAT